>JANRGW010014845.1:0-29408 GCA_024733675.1 Psilopsiagon aymara | reverse complement strand
ATTGGATATGAGGAAGAAATTCTTTACTGTGAGGGTGGTGAGGCACTGGAATGGGTTGCCCAGGGAAGTTATGAATGTTCCATCCCTGCTGGTGTTCAAGGCCAGGTTGGACATAGCCTTGGGTGATACGGTTTAGTGGGAGGTGTCCCTGCCCATGGCAGCAGGGTTGGAACTGGATGATCTTAGGTCCTTTCCAACCCTAACTATTCTGTGATTCTAGGATTTTAACATTTTCAATGTTTTTAATTTCAGGTGAATTTCCTCTCAAGAATCAGCTAAACCAAGAATTTTAAAGGATCTTTTTCTTTGCCTAAGTAAAAATGATACACGTAAAGTAAAAAAAAATGATGCAGAAAAGCTTCAGTTACATTGTTTGACCAAAAAAAATTAATATTAACTTGCATTTTTCAACTATCCTACAATTTTCCAGTGTTATCAGAGCTGGCAGAAAGATCTTCTTTGCACTCTTTTCCTGAGAACACATTGAGCCTTTGCCAATCAGGAAAAGACGTATTTTCTTGAGCACAAATTTGTTCTTCCATCTTCTTCCTGCCCAAACAACTTGTGTCCTGCTTTGTATCCTGTTTTATGACACAGAGCAGTCAAATCGCATTCTAGGCACAGACTTCGATCCACAAAGAGAAATACAGCACTCATATAACAAAATCAAGTTAACCTCTTGTGCGCACTTGCTTGACACAATTCAGAATCACTTTGCCTTCTGAAAACCACTTCTTTCGGAAAAAGAAAAGAAGTTATGCTATCAAAATCTATGTTGATTCACTAACTTCTACGCAGAATTTCTCACATAGATCTTTTATTCCCTAGCTGGCTTTAATGCTTTACTTATGCTGCATCAAAGCTCATATGGTATTTGATATAATTTACTTACTTCTTTCAGTGTAAGCTTCTTCCCAACTTGTTTCGTTTAAATGAACTGTTGCTTTAATGCTGTAAATATTCAGCAAACATCAATATTATGGCCAGCACAATGTGGTTCAGTGTACCAGTGCCAGGTTTTCATTGATTGCTGCTTGTATGTGCCAGTTTTAAGACAGGCTTTTAATAAGCTCAAAATATGTTCTTGGGATTGGTCTCAAAATGTCTCTAGTAGAATAATCAAGCTTGCAAGAGGCTGCAGAGAATAAGAACAGCTTTATTCCAAGAACTGCAGCTCAGACAGTCAGAGCAATTCCTGGCTTAGCCTAATTTAGCAGGTCTCAAGATAAATGTCCAGATGACAAAGGCAGCTCTGAATGACTGCTTATGGCTTCCCCCAGCCCTGGCATTAGGGTGTTTGCAGATATTGCATTGCCACACCATGGAGAGACTTCAGGCTGCTTCTAAGTCCCAGACCCCAAGGCCACTGGTGTGTTTGTTTCTCTCCAGGACTCCACTGCAACCAGGGACCCCAGCCTATCCCAATGAACACTCATCAGCCACATTTCACAGGCTTGAATGCAGTCCACCCTTCTCCTGCTACTATCCCACATGTTAATTATCCCACTGCATCTTAAGCTTTGGTTGTCCAAAAACCTGAGCTACCCCCAAAACCCTGGGCAACCATCACTCTGATGCAGAGCTGAAGCAATCTGTGTGAGAAGTTCTGCATAGAAGTTAGTGAATCAACATAGATTTTGATAGCATAACTTTTTTTTCTTTTTTTTTGTTTTTCTCAAAGAGGTGGTTTTCAGAAGGCGAACTGATTCAGAACTGTGTCAAGCAGAAGGACATTGTC
The DNA here is from genome assembly GCA_024733675.1 of Psilopsiagon aymara. Taxonomy (NCBI): domain Eukaryota; kingdom Metazoa; phylum Chordata; class Aves; order Psittaciformes; family Psittacidae; genus Psilopsiagon; species Psilopsiagon aymara. The sequence goes on along the minus strand of JANRGW010014845.1, from coordinate 27,670 downwards.
CAAGGGAATTGTGAAGAGGGAGAGGCAGGGACACAGGTAAGGGCAGTATGAGCAACAGCATAATAAGATACCAAATTTTGGTGGGAAGTAGTAGGGCAGAATAATGTAGCACTTTAAAGGAGAATCAGTTTAGGAGGTGGAACACAAAGGTGAACATGGGTGAGGGCTTTCCTCGGCCTCTTGATGTCAAACATAAAGAGTTCTTCGGTACTAGCAACCCATTTTTCTTTTTACTGTATCTCTGCAATTCTAGCAGTTCTGCAAATGAGAACTGAATCAAGCCTGGAGCTTGCTAGGAAGAAAAAAAAAAAGGACAGAAATAGAACAAAGAAAGCCACAAGAACAAATGGAGGATACTCTTGTCAACTGGGAACTGTGACTGTTTCAGTTTACTAGGATCTTGGAGATAATGGGTGAATCTTTAAAGCCAGTGTGATGATTTGAGCACATTAATGGTGCACATACTGAAGAGAAGAAGACAAGAAAAGCATATTTTACCAAAATGGAAAGGAATTAACAAGACAGTGGTTGTCATTTCATAGACTTACAAGTTGATTTTAAAGACTTTAGACTAAAACTAAATCTTTAAAGTTAATCTTTCCAGACCTTAATTCAAACAAACAGAAGAGAATTAGGACCTGAATTCACCTAGGGAGATAAGCTACAATTTCTTTTACAACATTTTCACAGACCAGAGTAAATAAAACAACATGTTCTGGAAATTCCTCTTGCAAAATGTAGGCCCCTGTCTGCAGTTCAAATGCAAGCATATTTCCCTGCCTCATCTTCACCATGCAGTGCATTTCAAGGGATTCTCACTCTAGTATCAGAACTCTGCCTTCTTGTAGTGACTACGGCATGTTCCCAGGTGAACAAAAATTTGGACAATGGCAAAGAGACATTCCTCAGTGCAGTTCAAGCTGGGATAATCCAAATGTAAATGAAAATGAATAGAACAAAATTCAGTCTTTCCTTCTTTTTCTTTTTCTTTTTTTTTTAATAGAAAGGATGCAAACTTTGAAAAAAACCTGCTATTTACGCAGCTTTTCAATGACGTGGTTAGGTTAATTCTAGATTCTGGAGGTGGTGCTGCTTTTGCTGTTCTGTATTTTTTAAGCCCTGTCACCACACAAACACTGACTTTACCACATATCATGCCATTATGCTATTTCTCCATTGCAAAGTTAAGAATGTGAGTTTGAAAGGGATGCATAAAAGTCCACACAAGCTACAACAGGCCCTAGAAATTAATCCAGGTTTCATGGATCTCAATCAAATAAGATTGTCATAAGATTACCTTTTGTGCAGGTTACATTTCTTCCTTTACTTGAACACCAGAGACACCAATACCAGACTTGCACAGAAACAAGACATAGTTTGAGGGTCTAAAGCAAGTAAGTCAGACCACTTTCTGCAGTAGTCACTGTCCTTTTTGTCACAGCACAACTAATGTGTAAGCTCGAAGTTCTAGATGACCTTGTCTTTTTCTTCTCCCATCCTTTTAAAAACAAACAGTGCCCTTTAGCTTTGAATGCTCAAGGCTAAACTCCTACTGTAAGCACACACAGAGGAACAAGATCTTGCTTCTGCTCGTATCAAAATCCTGAAGCTCCTGCTAAAAATAAGATAACCACTTCAGAGTATTAATCAACCAAGTGAATGACCTTCCCAAAATATGTAGTTAGAAACTGTTTGTTCAGATGTTTATTTTTTTCATATATTTCTGGCTCAGCCTGAGACTAAGATTCACAGTGTCCAATATAGTTCAGAGACAGTCTTTTTCTGACTAAAGAGAACTTGAATTTTTGACTGATTGACAGACTTACAAAACTGATCATGATTTCTCCACAACACTGACTGCTCAGTGAGCTGTCAGGTATTATGCAGCTATAGAACAAAAAGTAAGTGTGTTACTTGCTGGAACTGAAATATCAATTAGACCCTGTGATAAGTTAATTCATATCTTTAATGAAGAGTGATATTTTCCACTGATGTGCAGGAAAGAAAGTGCTTTGAGTATCAAAAATGTTTGCCAAGTTTTCTGAGGAAGGCAACTGCTCTTTTTCTTCTTTTTTTGCAGTATTTCGCTTAAAGGGGGGCAAAGCTTTTGAACCGAAAAATGTTCACTGAGTTTAATGCCTCCTGTCAGACTATATTCATCTGCCTCCCTGAATAACAGAAAATAGAAGTCAAACTGGAAAATACAGTTCTTGCATGGTTTTTTTTATTAATCTCAAAGGAAAAGAATGGGCCAAGAGAAAGAATATAAGGTCATATCTCATTCTTAAGTGGATTTCATTTGAAAAAGAAGTCTGGGTTGAGGCTTAATTCTTTCCCACTTTCCCTGGTAACTTTCAGTTCACCTGTAGGTACTGCCACTGCTTGGGCCTTAGAGTCCAAGACAGCATGCTACGGTTGAAATACACAGAGACAGTGAGGAAGCTGAAATATTTCATGACTGAAAAGGATATTGTTTGGCTTAAATACTGGCCACACCTGACAAAGAACTATGAAGAAATAGTTATAATAAGTAACTACAAAGGACTTACAGTGAAGGTGCAACTCTGGAATGTGCTCTGGTCTTCTGCTGATAGGTGTCAAAGGGACTTGATATAATAACAAGTAAATTAGATTAACCAGGATTTTGATTGCTGTATTTTCCTCATGATCAGCCCACGAACCTCAGCTACAGATGAAAAACCAAGGCCTAGGGTTAGTTTAACAGGACTGATGAAGATAAAAGTCTCAACTTCATATTCTGGAGATGCTCAAGTTCTGACCTTCTGACCAAGTTCTACCCATGTATCTTGATTTAGATACATCTCAAGAACAAAGCAGGCTCAGTGCACAAGGTCTGTGAAGTAGATCCTCAGCACGACTAATCAGTGCCTGTGCCAGCAGAGAGCTAAACAAATGCCCATTCCCACAACAAAAGGCCATTTGCTGTCCTTTCCAACTGATCTTCCAGCTTCTCTCTGTTGACAGCTTTTTCAAGTCTGATTAGGCAGGAATGAAAGGATAGAGCAGCAGTCAGTAGAATAACCCAGAACTCTTCAGACCTGTGTTCATTTTGCTATTTTACTGCTCTATGAATTTGGGGGGAAAAAAAAATTGAAGACAAATCCTACTAGGATTATTGAATTTAGTCCCAAGCAACTAGGCAATCACATGTGCAATGTTAAGTGCAAATACCATTTCCTTCAACACATAGTTTAAAACACCTTATAACAAAGGTAAGATTACTCATAGGAAAAATAATACAAACCAGAGTGTGGTTCAGAAAGAAGGATTAGGTCTACCCCAGTATGTACCATAGAGATTAAAATTTACTTATTTCACAGAGGTGCATCCAGAAGAAGTGGTCCAGAAGAGCCATGCTAGTGAAGTCTCAGCAAAAAGAGTTAACTGAGTTGGAGAGCAATGCATCCTCACCAAAATGTGCCAGATAAATGACCCCAGCTGTGCACTTAAAGCAATTTCCATGTCACTGAAGTAATGAAATCATACTAGAAGTGATTTTGCTTTTAACATTTAGCTTGTGTTTGGCTAAAAGAATTGAGAGCAGAACTTTTCCAGGTTTTGGGTGTTATTTAATACAACGTTCTGTTTTTTAAGAATACTTAGTATTAGATTTACAACTTAGTGTTAAAACTGGAAGGATCAAGCCAAGGCTTTTTCTGGGACCCTGAAAATCCTTACTCATTTTTTAAAGGGTAAGCCATTAACACAGAGCTGCTACCAGTGATTAGTAAACCATCCTTGTACACAAATAAAAGCATCAATTGTATCAGCTGCTTTCCAGATCTATTGTAGCACATAAAAAAATAATTTTTCAAATGCTGGAAAATCCAGCCCATGCTGAGGGCTGTTAGAATGATTTAAAACAAACGTGTCATAATTTGGCTTCCATAATCTTTTTCTTTGCCTTTTTCTCATGCATAAAAGGCTGAAGACATTTCCTTCTGTTTGAAGGATTTTGTCCTCTGAAATGCATTTTCCTGCAATGCAGTAGGCCTTTAATGAAGCAAATAGGATTAGGCTACTGGAGGAATAGTTTATTCTGATTTTTTAAAACCTAAATCTGGTATTGTTTGAATGATGCTGGCCCTTCTTTCATTAATCCTAGTCCAAAGGATGTTCTGAACATTCTGTCAAAGTACATTGTATAAAATAACAGGGCAGTGACACTGGTTACTAGAATATCTCTGCTCCTTAGAACATTTAATCAGGCTAACACTCTGTAACTCTTTCCACTGCTACCATATAAATACATACATTACAGAAATGATATTTTGGGCTGTCCTTGTCCAGGAATCTCTAGTCAGGCTAAAATGACCTCTGTACCCAGACTTTAGAGCCATGGGCAAGTCTGGGTAGGTAACCCACAGTTCAGCCAGTGTAAAATTAGGGCATCAGAAGCCTCAGAAAACAAACCAGGTCATTTAGGTAACTGCATGGTTCTGCCAAAAAAACTGTTTCTGAACTGGAGGCTGCTCCCAGCTCAATTATGCTGGTCAAGGTTATGTCTCATCTCTTCCCTACTTACATAAGCAGATAAAACCTGGCAGAATACCTCTACTGGCCTGAGTTGAAGCGATTTGATGTGGGAGCCCATCAGAACTGCCACTGAAGGGATGAACAAAGACATAATCTCTGTGACAATCAGCATAGAAATCTGCTTTTGCTATGGTCAAATGCAGTACTGCCAATTCTTCTTCTGAACTATGTTGGCTCTGCCTCTTGAACTACCAAAATATTAAGCCAAAAATTTCCCTGTGTATCCTGTAAACAATGCAATGAAGAAATGCTCACGTAACAATTTCCTTCCTGGTTTCTTCTGACCCAAGCTGTGCAGTAAATGAGGTTTTGAACACAGTGTGCCTGTTGGCTGACACCAAGTCTGTGGTATACTTGTCACTCTTGATCCACACAAGGCAGATTCTGCGCTGCACTTCAGCGAGTGTCATGAACATTGGTACTGCTTCCCCAGATGTTCCCAAGTTGCCACACACAATCCTAGCTGTACTTCTGCCTCCCAAAGGGTCAGCATTTGAGTAACCAAAAGATCTGTACCTTTGCCAAAACTTCGGGAGTTCTTCCACAGTCTTCAAATGGTTTACTCTATGGCAGAAAGAAGAATCACTGCAAATATAGGAGGGAGGAAAGATAATGCAGAATCACAGTAATTGTCTCCAGCCCATCACAGCATCTAACCTCCCTGCTGTGCCCTACATACCATATGGCATACATTTTCCCTTGCTAAGGGTGAGGCATTTAACTGGATGTGTGCAGGTGGGAAACTGCAAAACTGTTATACTGTCCCTCAGGAAATCATTTGGTTTAGTGGGTTAAATCTATTACAGTTAAATCTGGATCCAGTTCTGAGCAAGTGTTGTTGCACTCACTTTTGAGAGGTCTTTGTAGTCTAGCTGACAGGAGGTGAGCTCAGTGGTCTTTTAGGGGGCAGATGGTGTAGGATGCAGTGTGTGGGGGTGGATTTCTAACTGATCCCATTAGCTATGGCCATGGGGTGCTAGCACATTGCATTTCCCTCTCATTCCATGAACTTTACTCATCCCAAGCCAACCTACCCCAAGTGAGCAGTGCCAACCAGCTTGCATAGCTCTCATCATGCCAGGCATTTTCTGCACTGATTGAATCTACTCCAAACACTATTGTCTTCATTCTCTCTTTTATGCCCATGCCCTTTGAAAATATTGTGTCCTAAATCAGATTTTCTGCTTAACCAGCCGTGTACTATACACACATTTTACAATTTTCCAGCCCTAAAACCCAGTTTCCTGGTTTTTTCCAAGTTCAGTCTTCATGACCTCACTTCCCAGAGACACACAGCCCTGCTTAATCTCACTGTTCTTTCTGTCCTATTGTCCTCACCCTTGCCTCCCTTACTTCACAGCACTTTGTCTCCATCTAGCCATTTTTACAGCTCTGATCAGCATTTGCTTCTTCACCTCAGCTTTGTATTTCATCTGATTCAGTGCTGCCCTTTCTCATGTTAGCACCTTACAATTAACCATTGGACTATGTCTGCCTCACTCTCAACACAAGACTTTCAGGTCACACAGCTTGTCTTCCAATACTCGTAGCACCTATGGTGTTATATAAATAATCCAAATGGGTACTGTATCATGCAAGCTATGTCATACAGCCTGGATCATGGCCAGAGCACAGATGGAGATTTCTATTCATGGCATCAGTGCTCTGCCTGTTCCCTTGTTCTTAGTGTGTTCTTTTTCTGCAGATTCTGAGAATAACCAGTGTTCTTCTAGAGTCCAATTCCTGCATTATTTTCCACTGTGACTCAAAAGACAAAGGCATTTTCCCGTTCTCCAATTTCCTCAATATTTTATGCATCAGCAAAAAGACTAGAAGGAATACATTGCAATTAGCACTTCTTCAGATGCATTCATCTGTTGACAGAACTCAGCACTGAGCCAGTTTTCTGCAGGTGGAAAACTTAATGCCTCCTCTCACGACTTTTATTTATCTCAAGTTAATTGCCAGAAGTGGCAAGCTCTCAGCATTCAGCACTGAGTTCGTGATCATACAAAGATGATGGATTGTGTGGCTGTGGGAGCTACTAGTAAACCAGAGATGGAAGAGGGATTCTCAGAGCCAAAAGCAAGAGAACTTGAAAAGCTGGTGCAGACAGGATGTAGAAAAAGATCTGAAGTTGATATACATTCAGCAGCTATTTAGACTTTTCAGATCCATCTTATTGCAGTAAGATCTTCGCAGATGCATATGCTTCTTCCTGCTCTCATTTTTGCACCTAGTAGAAACAATGTCCTACACATATGTAAAGTGAAGCACATACTACTGTCACTACTTCACATATCCACTGTGAAGGGTCCACATGACAGAGCAGAGCATGACAGCTTTGTATGCCAGTTGTTTTTCAACCTGTCCCTAGAGCAGAACAGGCATGAAAACATTCGCCTTTCCTCAACAGAAGGTCTAATCATAACTGTACTGGCACTGTAATCCCAAATGATAGGTGAGTTCAAGGCATTGGGCAAACAAAAGAAATTCCACTTCAAAACAGACAACAGTCTGAAGCTTTTGTCCAACAGTCACATTGCCCTTGAAGTCAGATGGTTAGCCCTGACTTGCATAAAGCTATATACTGTTGTATATTAGCAGAATGGAGCCCAGAAAACCAGTGGTTATTACTGATTAGTGCTCATCACCAATCTGTTAATTCCTTATAGATACAGGGGGATGTGTGTGCTGTAAGAAAAGACAGAAGTTCTAGAGAAGTGCTGCTGTGATGCACCAACCCACTGGGCTATGTGCAAGAGGAGCTTTACAGGAGGTGTTGCATCTCTCCATGTACTGCATTGACTTTCTCAGCAAGCTCTTCCTAACAATGTTTCTGGTGCATATACTGTTGTGAGAAGCCAGCTGGCTGCCATATGAGAGCAGATGCCAAGTGGCTGTCAGATTGTCATCTTGAGTTTAAGTATTCAGCTTGTCTTTGTGTGAATTGGCTTTTGGCCTTTTTTCCCCCCTGGGAAGAGTTGTGCCTGAGCCAATCAACCTCCTGTAAAAGAAATGAAAGCATGAGTCATTATTGCTACCGGTGGAACCATTTATAAATCAGAATTTCACTGCCTTAAGTGGTTTCCCAACTTTTTTTTTTTTTTTTTTTTTTTGTAGTAACATAACTTTTCTCCAGCAGTTCCTTAAATCTCACAAAACCACGTAACAGCCACTTCAGACAGTTTACTCATTCAATCTGCTTATTATGTAATTAATTAGAAAAGCTGAGAGAAAAAGTTTTCCAGTTTTTGAGCTCCTGATGCTCCTATTGGAAGTTTAAATAAAAAAGTTGGTTGCATATTGTCTTCAAAATAGCATTGAACAGTCCTGGAGAAATGTCAGCAGTTCATCCAAAGATGCAAGACAAAAATAAGTGAAAACTAACTGAAAAATTCCCCCCAAAATAGAGAAAAAAAAACTGCAACAATTTTTCCATAAGTAGGATCAAAAAGAGCCAACTGCAAGTAGACTTAAAGGATTGCTGCTTTTAAGAGAAGGGCTTCACACATACTCTTTGGGAATAGAATAATTTTTAGATGTGTCATGGCAGGTGACTTAACACACAGGTCTTATGGGAAAATATTACCCATAAGAGTTCTGGAGACAAGAATAGAAAGTTCTTATTGCCATTGAAGCAAGAAAGTATCTACTAGGAAGGTACATGAGTAGAAAAAGCATGTTTTCCATAGAAGTACTTGCTAAAAAATATGCAAGGGCTCAGCAAAGCAAGAGTTCCAAGTAATTTGCGCCATCATGCAGGATTTACATTTTGCATTATTATTTGACCACCTGAAACCAACTATACTTGTGTTAAATCCCATAAATGCAGAAGCACTTCACAGGGTCCATGTGTTACATTATTTCTCATTCTTCTAAAAAAGTAAAACAGTTGTTTCCTTTTACATTTTGGACATTCACATTTAACTTCTGACAAGAAAATATTATTGAAGTTTATTCAATGACACAAACATAAACATCTGCTTGTTCACTACCAGCCTGAAATGGCACTACAGTTCTGACTGAAACCAAGGGGCTCTCAAATAGCTACACCAAAGGATAGGAATAAAACAATGTATGTTCTTACTGCCCCCACTAATGCATGAGGCTAGAGCACTAACCAATGGTAAAGAGCACAAACAGATGCATACATTTTTGTTTAAGAGTTACCTAAGATTAGTTTCACAGGTACACTTTAGGTTTCGTGGGTGTAACTATCAGAATGAGAGTGCAATATTATTTCACATTTCCTGGCTGAGGAACAGTTGAGAACCTGTTTGTACCGCCTCAGTTTGCGGGAAGCTCTCAGTTGATACTGCTCCAAGAAATTGGAACTTTCTCCTTTTTTTTTTTTTTTTCCCCAGTCGAAAGAGGATAAGAGCAGGAAAACTGAAAGGAGAAAAGATGCTTCATATACAGTGCTTACAAAAACAGGTTTTTAACACAAGAATCAGAGCAAAGCAAAATGCACTTTGCAACACCCAATGGAAAGGTCACACAAATATTAACGGACTTAAGAAGTCTCATACAGAAGGACAACATTGGTCTGTGCCACCAGCTCCCACAGAACTAAGCTGCTAATGAGGAAATGCATTTATTTTTAGATCGTTTCAAGAAGGAGAGGGTTGATGCCCTGACACAGCAAAAAACCTTGGGACAGGGCCAGCACTTGGCACAGTGATTCTTTCTGTGTAGTTCACGTGGTGAGAAATGCTGGCTTGGGTGAAGAACTCTTGATGACATTTTCCTAACAGCATTAGGAAATTAAAATGTTGCAGCAAAGACAGCAGCGAAAAGTACAACATCCAGTGCAGCAGCATGCTATTCCTTGGGTATCAGTGCCTGGGCTGGCAAAGGTTGGAGGCTCCTAAAATAGACATTGTTCAGTATTTGTTGCATGTCCTGAAGTGCCACACCAGAATTTTCTTGAGATCTCTAAATAAAAATGTTCTCTCACTTGAAAGAGACAAATTGCAGCAAAGTCAGGCACCTTTTCTTTTATCATCAAGTTTCTAATGCGTCTGCATTTCCAGGAATTTGTAATAGCACCAGGAAAGAAACCAAAACATTTTAAACCACAGTTGGGATTTGAGGAATTGCTGAAGGGACAGTGGAAAGCAGGTATATAAATTCCTGTGCTTGAGGGCGTGAAAAGCAAGGCAGGAAGAAGTGCAAGCAGCAGAGGCATAACCCTTCCAGTATCCAGCCAAACTGGGTTTTAGGAGAAAGTAGGATATGAGAAGAAAGAATACATAAATCACTGCAACGGAGATACACAGGAGAGGCAAGGCATCCACAAGCTCACATTTCATTGGCTCTTGACAGCTCTTCATCTTGATTTTGCAACTTATTGCACACCTTTGTTGGGTTAATAAAATGAAAACAAGATAATTATCGGGGCTAGGCAAAGGCCACCATCTCCAGGAGCTGTGACAGCTCACCACAGTACTTAGCAGGGCCTATCCCACAATACCAGCCAGAGAGCAGGGAAGGACAGGGGGAATCAGGGTTAAGAGACAGGGATAGGCCAAAGCTAGACTGGGACATAGACCATGGCCAGGCAGAGCAGGGCTGTGGGGAGCTGGAGACTGATGCTGCTGCAGCATCATTCAGCCATGAGATGGAGTCCTGGGCTGAGTGGGGACGTTAGAGCTGTCGGTGCCCTCAGGGTGCTTACAGTTAAAGTTGTACTTGCACAAAGTTGTATAGATCCAGAGATACCCAGGAAAAACACAAGGTCCTGTTCAGGAAAGCGTATACCAGTTTTGTTATAAATCACAATTTCAATTGGTCATACCAGAAAATCTGAAAAGAGGCCAAAAACTTATTTGGTACACATTCATTAAAATAAAATTAAATACATTCGTCTTCATTAAAATAAAATTAAAATTAAAAACCCCCAAACAAGTACGGGTTTCTTAAAAAAAAAAAAAAAAATAAAATACACAGCTGTTTGAGAAATATACATCATGCTTTTCTAATTTGTTGTTTCTAATCTTCACATGTTAATTTTTCTCAGAGTTCCTCTGGCTCATCTTAAAATCTCTGCATTTCATAGGAAGCTTGTGTCATCTGACCAGGCTCGTTGAAATTAGCATTTGTTATGAAAATTTTATTTTCATGAATATGTGAAATGGCAAAGGGTTTTCAAAAGAAGGAATATTTAAAAAATAACGCATTAAAAATATTTTAAATAGCAATCTTTAAAATATTATCATTTTTTCAAAATTCAGTTTGGCCTGCAAGAAAGTACTATGGACTTAGTTGAAGAGAAATATCTCCCTGTGATTTGTCTCTGGGAGTTACAGCAATATTCTCACATTGAACAGCAAAATGGTACTCAAAAGACATGAGGAGCTCTAAGACTGTTTCAGTCCCAGTATGTCCAGATTTCTGAAGGTCTTGCAAAGAGGGGCAAAGAAAGGGATAGCTCTTTCTAATAGGTATGCTGAGCTGCGAGGGGAAGAAGGATGCTTCCTCCAGCACTGACCACACGGTCCTCCATGCAACGGAACATGCCCCCAGGGCTAAGCTCAGACTCTTCACCTCACCAGTGGCTCTAGAAGAAAGGTCTCTTGGCACAGTTGGGCCACTCAGGGACCTCTGCCGGGCACTCCCTTTCTTGGGTCACTTTGTCCTTGACAGCTTCCCCTGTGTCACTGCCAACCCGGCTACTGTGACCACCAACCCATTTGCTTTCTAAGGCCATGACACCTGGTGCTCTGCTAGTCCTGTGCTGCCAAAATCACACACCAACACTGCTTCCCTTTGAGGAACACTGCAGCCACTTGTCACTGTGATCACTGTGCTGGCCTGGGGACTGGTAAGACAAAACATGATTCTCCCTGGATCCTGCTGGCTAAAGCCTCTCTACCTCAAGAAAACTGGGGCATCACTCTGGCTTCTTCTGCCTCAGAGATGTGTGGCCATTCTGCTGACCTTCCCGCCTCTCTTTAAAGCTTCCAGTCTGGTTGGAGCTGGCTAGTCTTAGCAGGGCCAGCCAGGCAACATAAACCCACAGCTCCCTCTCTCCTGAGAAGAGTGGCTTGTCAGGCCAGGCTGGGACAGGAACTCCCCAGTGGATCTCTGCAATGGAGAAACACCAGACCAATGCCAGGGCAAACTGAAGATCCAGTCACTGGCTGGACTTCTGGACAGTGGCACAACCAAGCATTTGACTGCTTGTCACAAGGTGTTCACAGACAGGAATTTCAAACAGTCCTGAAGATACCCCATGGCATCTCCTGCTTTGATTACATCAACCCATAGGTACAATCTGTGTGTGTTTCTGTGTTGATTAGCACCATGGGTGGAAGATCTGGCCATTCTGAAACTCCTTCAGGTGGTTCCTGCTGCAAAAATGACCAAACTCTGCATAGATAGGATGTGATGTCAGTATAAACTGTCCCTGCAGATGGAGAAATGGTCACATAGGGCAATCTCCTCTATGTCATTAAGATAGTTAGGAGATGTTTTGCACACAGTAAAAGGGATGATGGATCCTGCTTGTGCTGGAGTGGTCATGTAGGAGCACTGGCAAGCTGGATATTGGAATTAACATTGCAAATAATGCAATGGTGAACACTATACTGCTTTCCAAGCTTGTTTAAAGGCTGGTTTAAAATGCTTTTCCCTGACCAGTCTGAAATTTCTGAAGCATGTGCCCCCTCCTAAAAATTCCTTTAAAGGCCCTGGTTATTTGAGAACATCTTTTGTCTATTAGATCAACTGCTCAGGCAGCAAGCAAATGGCTGTCCCTGTCTATGCTGCTGCCAGGGCTTCCTGCTCTGACATACTTACAGAAAATACTTTAAATGCATGGAAATGCAAAGGCTTGTGTCCAACACAAGCTCCTTTGTTAGAGTCCGAATTTCACTTTGTTAGAGTCCTTTGTTACTTAGCTCCTTTGTAGAGTCCCAATTTCACACCAATGCCAGCAGCACCTCATTGAAAATTAACAGCCTATAAGCTTTACTGGATTTGGCCTGGCATTCCTGTTGGTTTCTTGTCCCATGGGTATATTTTCCTATCAGTTCTAACTTAAATGACTTTTTATTATCTTCATGGTAATCACAAGCTTACAATTAAATGCAGCATGTTGTTTGCAAGAAGGAAGAAAAAGGCATTTCCCAGTAAGTGCCACTTGGGGACTACGAGAACAGCCTAAAAATATTCAGAGCACGTAAAACCACAAAGCTGCAAAAAATTATTATTTTTTTTAAGTAAAATTAATGGAATGAAGTTGAGCAAAATAAAAACATAAGTCAGATGATATCAGGAGGGATGTCCTGGCGTTCCACTGAACTGCAAAATAATCTCTTGATGGAACCGGTTGGAAGCATCATTAGCCCAAATCATCTAAAGCAAGACAAGGCAAAGCAATGAAGGGAGCAATGATCTGTGCAGCCACAGAGCACTACACTAAGTAGTTAATGAAATATTCTTATACTGGTATTTCAGCTGAAGCTTTGAAACTGGTGTAAGTGGTCTATACTTCACTCACATCACGTATGCCCATTATACACTCATTGGGAAAGTAGGGGGTGAGTTACCTGGAACAAGAGCAAAAGGACCTGCAAATGCAGTCTTGCTTCATACAGCCATGAGGGGCACATATGAGGTTTCTGGCAGACATGAGTATTTGTCACTTAGTAGCTTTAAGGCTCCAGGGCCTCTTTTAGGTGTCACAAAGTCCAATCTCCTCAGATATGGCTGTCCACCTTCCTAAATAAGATGCATTCAGAGGATATCAATCAGAAACACCAGCTACTAGATAAATAGTGCTTCTGAACTGTCAATGGAAGATAATTTCCTACAACATTGCTCAAGAGCCCAGTCTAATCACTTCAGGAAACCGAACTGATGAGGTTTTGACTCTTTCTCTGGTGAAACTTTTCTAGTCAATACATTTGAGGTAAAGAACTGGTTCTAATACTGATCCCAAGTTTTCCCTTGCTCAGACTTACTACTCAACCCCCAAGCAAAGTTCTTTGTGAGATAAAGTTCTCTAATTAAAGTTGTTGCTATTGAATAATATTGGAGTAATTGAAACAACTGATGTGAAGTGGATAAGGACATCATGTTATTCCATTTATGACAGTCACCTCCTAATGTGACGCAGTGTTGTCAGGGCCCTCCAAGAATAACCATAGGCAAGAACTACCAGAAAGATTTTATGAGAACATGTCTCTGGCTGCCACCTGAACAGGATCTAAGATGGAGATGCATCTCAACTTCTGCTCCATGTAATCAGGTGACAAAGATGTCTGACACAGATATCAGGCAATTAAAGCCAGTTTATGAGTGGGAATACTGGTTCAGCTACATAGATCACTTCAGAAAGAAAGTTATTTTTCCAGGGAACAGCAACGCTGTATAGTTACTAAGCCATAAACTCTAGGGTTAGCTTGAGAAGATGGATTGCTGAAATCAGTGTTTTTCAACATTAACCTTTTCCTTCTGGAAAGGTCAGTTCATGCCTCTATTTCACTGAACATGGGAGCTTAAGTGCTAGAATTAATGCATCTTAGGAGCAACCATCCCAAGAGAGGGCTCGTCAAAGCTGTAATATCAAAAACAAGGGGATTTGTGTTTTTTTTCAGCCTGCAACATGCAGCTTTTACAGGCACTAATACAATGCCCTTTTGGAAAACCTTTAGTGATAGCATACTTCATTTGTTCTACATTTAGGTTACCACTTCTCAACAACTAATATGGGGACAAAGGGCTTTGTCTTTTCAGCAACAGAAGTAAGCAAAGCTATTACGGTACCACAGAGCAGCTTACACAGCATCTCCTCACTTACTCTTACAGCAGCTTCCTAGATTTCTGGTGATAAAATGAAGACAGATTGGAGGCTTTTGTCCCAAGATGTACTTCTGAAGTTTTGAAATGTTTTTTCAACCTTGAATGAGCATTTTTTATATACAAATGGCCTAATACACAGATAACTCCTGTTTACTCATCTAGCAATGGTCTTATTTTATGTCATTAATCACTCCTATTAACAGCATCAAAATACAGCAAACATCCCCCAGGTTTGCCAGCAATGATGTATCTGCAAATAGTGCTCTATGCCATGTTTTTGCACACATTAAGAGGGTACACTTTTAAAATGTAGCCTTAGATGATGATGCTTGAAAATCACTTACCCTAGTACAAAATATTCCACCTGACGATGTAAAGAGACTTCCAGAGAAATGTTCCCCTAAAAAGTGTAACTTAATCTTAGAGGTGTACTAGTCACTGAAATCGCTGGTTGTGAGTTTCCAACCTTTAAATTATCCCATCCGATTGGAATTCTATGGCTTTCTAACCCAAGTCTTCACTCACAGACAAAAGGCAGCACAAAAAGTTAAAACAACATAGTATGTGCAGGCTCAGGAGCACAGTGATACCCTCATTGTGCCATCCTCCTGTCTGCAGGGGCAAGTAATTTCACTGTGTTCTCTGCAATATCCCAGATGGATCTATGAGATTTGTTGATACTAAATATATTTATTTTTATTTTGACTCATCTTTTTGAGTTAGAAGAAAAAAACAACACAAGAACACTTTTAGCAAGGACTTATTACCTTTGCTACTTGCGTGCTAGGTTACCCTTTGAAAAGTGTGCTTAAGAAGTCAGTATACTTCCAACATGCCACTTCTCTCCTAGATTCTGTAAGGATCCATATAAATCTCAGCTCTTTCTACAAGTATCAGAAGCCAGTAGACAAGGAGGCTCCTGACAATAACAAGCCTACACTCCAAAG
Organism: Psilopsiagon aymara; assembly: GCA_024733675.1. NCBI lineage: Eukaryota > Metazoa > Chordata > Aves > Psittaciformes > Psittacidae > Psilopsiagon > Psilopsiagon aymara. Next base: position 12,356 of record JANRGW010014845.1, on the reverse strand, counting down.
AACCTGTTATCTGGCAGAAAAAGGTATGGGCTTACTAGAGCCACTTGAAAAGTTTAAGGTAAAAGTGACAAAGAGGCTGCCTACCAAGAAAAACAAGTAATCTGAACTCCACAGGGCTCCCCCTCCAGGGAAGGTACGGAAAGTGGTCTGCGCTCCATCCGTGGTGCCCTGCTGATGTAGTGAAGAATCCCAGCACATAAGAGGAAGCTGCCCTGTGAGTCATGACTGCTTCGCATGAGTGGTGACAAGAACAAGAACTGGATATTCACCAGTATTTAAAATTACAGCAGTTTCTTCTTTCTGATATGAGGTATTTTAGAAAGCTATCTCACCAGAGGAAAGCCCAGGCAGAAGTAAATGAAGGCCCCAGTCATTTCAGAACAAGTTCAATTTTCACTTGTTCTTAGAAGCTGAAAAAAGTCAGTTAGCTGACTAAATAAAGAGGAAGATTATATTCTTCTCTCTTGAATCTAGCTTGCATTACCACACAGTCAAATTCTTAAGGCAAGATATTTTAAGGTAAGAATAAGCATTAAGATATGTTCAAGGCTCTGTATCAAGTCTCTGTATGAAACTCGGAGGCAAAGTTAAAGATAATTTGTTTGGGGGAAACAGGAGAAAAAAATATAAAAATAAGAACTCAAAATGAGTCGGAGGGCAGAAAGATGGATGACCATGCCAATTGCACATAAGGAAAAAATTGTTGTGAAAAAGAATTGCACAGGCAGTAGCTTTATAAAGTTTAATCATTCGTTCTCAGTGGACAATTAAATAATTCAAGGCACTTCGACAGCTATTGAACTGAGCTATCTATGAGCCTAGATTACTGATCTCACATATGGTTCAGGGAACTCTGCACCAGTCCATATCATTATCACCTTCAATTCTAACTCTCTTACAGTTACAGCAGTTTTAGAATGCTCAGTGTGAAAATTAAGTTCCTTACAAACAGAGAGCGGGTGAGATTCTGGCTTTACACTTGATTCTTCACTTTTCAGTCATTGCTTCCTTTATTTCTAATCATCTCACATTACAGAACCACAAAAGGAATCCAGAGGCAAGGAGAAATCTACCAAGTGCTGTACAGGCAGCCAGAGACAGTCCCAGTCCCAAGCAGCTGGATTAACAGCAGTAAGCTTCTAAAACGTAAGAAGATAGCCACTATTTAAGATTGTTTTTCAAGGCCGGAGTGTTGATAGATTATGTATTATATATACTGGAACTGCATCATTTTCAATTAACAAGGTTACAGTAAAGTAAGTCCCAGTATCACCACTTTTCGGATAATTCAGAGCAAGCTCACAGAGGGTGGGGGCAGCAGCAATGCAATGGCTAAAAAGTGGCATGCAGGTATTGGAAGATAAGCAGAAAATAAAAGAGATTATTATCAAAGGTCTATAAACGTAACCTAGAGAAAAGAAAATTCATGGGGCCATAACTTCATCTATTAATACCTTCAAAATATAAATATAAATGAAGGGAGGGAATTACTCAATCTCAGCAGACGCTGAAACACAGAAGCAAGCTAGCAAAGACAGAGCTGAGACTAAGCTCAGAGCGCATTTCTGAGCACTAAACCCAGGAATCCATAAGAGACTAATTATCAAAGGATATCATCCTGGTAATACTCAAAGATGTATTCTGTGAGGCACTAGTGGGAAGAAATGGAGGCAGGGTGCAATCTTGCAAGGAGTAGAAAGACAAACTGGCTACCACATTTGTAGTTCCCACATCTCTCTGGCGTCAGGCATGGCCTGAAAGGATTCTCAACCCTTGGGACAGGTGTTTCCAACACTCAGGCTCCTGCAATTTGACAGTAACATGCAAGCTACAAAGCAAAGAACCACAGTGGTAACAAAATAGATATGAAGCAATATATTTTTGAAATCAAAAGACAAACAGAATCCAAATTAATCTGTGGAGTTTACGAGAGCTTTTAAGTCAACTTCACCCCAGAACATTAAGGCTTTTATTTTTCCTTTTATTGAGGGATAGCTTGTCAAGTACTAATGTAGCCCATGGTTATTTTCACATGGAGATGCTGCCCTTCAAAACCTTGGCTCTTAGGATGCATGAATCAAAATGCAAAATTGCATGTGGGACTGGTAGTCCCTAAAGCCTGCCTTCAGACTATATCTGAAGGTAGCTTATTTTGTGCATGTTACTTAGAAATAAGGGACTCTGGGGGTCCTAATTTGCTTGGGCAAAGTATGCTAAGTATTCTGCGTTTCCCTAGTACTGACAGTTACAGTATTGTCAGAAGTAAGTTCAGGCTTTGGACCTGTATGGAAAAAACTACAGGCAATAGCACTGTTAATGTCCCAGCCCATGTCAGGAAATCACGTAATTGTGGTGCTCCATAGTATTTTAGCTTCATTTATTTAAATTTTGATTTGTTTAGATGCAGGGCTAAAAATACCTGTTATTATAGATGCAAAACCAGGACATTAATATTACTATAGCATCACTAATTTGTTCAATTTCTCGTGGTTTTTACATCTATTAGCAACTGCAACATTGCAAGAACTGTCACATTTAATATATTGTATTGTCTTGGCTACTGAATGCTGACTAGTTGACATTATTTTAGATGTGTTATTGATAAACAATTTTTTTTGCAGTACAAAATGCCAGGCTTGGTAGAGAGCAATGCAGCAGTTGTTCTCAGTCCTGCCAATTGCCAAGCACTTCAGCTTCTAGCATCTTCAATGATTTCCTGAAGACCTGGTCCCTTTTAAAAGCTTTGGATCCTTTAAAGCACAACTAACTATAAACAGCATAAAAGAAGGAATAATTCTCCCAGTTAAGCCTCCCACAGAGACTGTTCTCTGTGCCAGTGTACAGATGACTAGGCTTTGAATGCTAATTGTAACACTGCGTGTACTCTTCCTCAGCTAATCAGCTCAGAGCGTACAGACAAGCAACTTACGTTATCAATTCCATTCCACCACACAAGATATCCTAAAATGCTTTTCCAATAGCTAATTTAGAGACCTCCTGTTGGCTTAGTTCAGGCAGTAGAAGGTTTGTAAACAAGCTGTGTAACTCAAGAGGAATTTGCTCTCAGTGTCTCTCTTACTTTCTCTTGCCTAAAGTATAAGGATCTAATGGAAATAGTTGCCTATCAGTGATAAACAAAGCATGTTAATACCCACTGGCAACAACAGATGTTCAATGTCTTAAGAAGCTTCATGTGTGATGGCCAAGAAAAGTCACTTGCAGACATAAGTAACAGTGTATCATTTGCTTTACAAATTAAAAAACAAAACAAAACACCCCCCCCCAAAAAAAAAAAAACCAAAAACAAACAACATTTTCTCCTTATGACAGTGGAGTAGCTTCTACTGTTAGAAGTTATATACAAATTTTGTTTTGTCCCTCACTTTGGAATGAGATATTGTATATATGTTCAAAGCTAGCAGTAACAACCTTCAGATATAAAACCTCTGCCGGGAAATCTTCCAGCATGAACTGCAGACAGCATCGATATGCTGAATCCTAAGAGCTTCCCCACATCTTGTATGGCTGTTTAGATCTGCACTGAAAGGGTAAAGAAGTGCAGCTAAAACTAAGTTTTTTTCAGCAGTACAAGTGACCACAACAACATCGCAAAGACACTTTCAGGCTAGGTATTCTCTGCTTTTATATCCCCAGTAAATGTCCTCCTAATTTGTTCAGAAGTCTGTTTTGTTAAAAGGGAAAAAAAGAGTTGCACAGAAAGAACCCTGTTAATGTTTCTGGCACTGCTCTGTTTTAAATCTTTGGGAAAAGAGAATTCAGACTGACTGTGGAGAAGCAGGCTTTCTTTACAAGCTAAAATGTGTGAGTAACTGGTAGGGGTTTTTCCACCTCAGGGGTGGAAAAAAACACCACAACCACGTTCCCTCTCACCCTCCAATGAAAAAAATACCAACAAAAAACCCCAGACAAACAAAAGCCCAAGCAAAAAAAAAACCCAACCCAACAGAAACCTCCTTATTTAAGATAAAGGGAGTTTTGTAATTTAATAGTATTCTTACTGAAGAACAGATTTTAGTACAGCACAAATGGACTTTCAAAAACTCTGTAATTGTTCCTTCCTTGCTGAAAGTTCATTTGATTCTGTTGTGTCCATATTCCATTGTACCCTACTCTGAACTGCACCAGAAAGCTGCGGCTGTTACATAATACAATCTGGTGCAGGAAGCTATTTGTAAGCCATTAAAAATACACATTGAGTTGAAATGCAGGCATACATTTCCCTGCCATGAATTACAATGCAAAACAAGGACCTCATTTTCAGATAAGCCATTCACCAAATCCCCACTTTATGCTGAAAGCTGAAAGAGGAAAACCACTGAATTATCTGGTCTCTTTTACAGCTGAACTCTCATTTATGAATGTGGCTTAATTTTTAAGCCTCTATGCATTTTGTTCAGCACTGGAGTCACTTTTTTCAAAAGGCTTAATACCTGTCCTGACCAACTTCTGAAATAGGTAGTGTAGACCGAACTCCCCTTCTGCCCTAGTTGGTAGCAGAATCCCACTTCTTTCACTAGCAAGTGAGTAACTGTGGTTCCCACTGGCAGTATGAGTACCCTGAGAAATAGTATTCATGTCCCACAGAAGTGATCCCCTTTTTTCTCATCCACCTTGACTGTATGTCACAGGAGCCTCTTATACAACACACAGAGTCTAGAGTGTTTTAGAACAGCATGGAAATGATGTCTTCACTTCAGACAAGAATCTCTTGCATACATTTCCTTTGCCTTTTTCTTGCTAGCAAGGAGGTGAAAATATCAACATCACAGTTCATTATTAATACAGTCATTTTCTGCTGCTCACAAGGGAAACAGAGATACCGATAGCAGGCCCCTGAGACAGTAGCCTGATTATACAACCCCTATACACAGACAATTCCTAGTAACTGCTTAGAAGAAAAGACCAGTTACAATTATTAACAATATTTTTTAGGCACCAGTAGTATTTGCAGTGCTCTACAAGGCAGTCCCTGTCCTAATTTATCCTGAAGAACAACAGATGCCAAAAGACTCTTTTGAAGATGCAGAGAAAGTGACAACTTGCAATGCTCCCATTCGTTTTCTTTTTTCTTTCTACTTTTTCTCCTGTCATTAAAAGGCCCATAAATAATAATAGAATGGTGAGGGCAGGCTAGTGAGAATAGTTCTGATGAAATGTGATTTGAGGAAGAATTGGAATGAGAAAAAGAAGATACCCAGAGGCTGGTAGCTAACACAGCAGGCACCAAAAGTGAAGCAGAACAAGTGAACAGAGCACTGACGCTGGCACTGATGACTACACAAAAGGAACCAGTAAGAGATTTGGCTTGGTGAAGTGTCCAAATGAAGCATGTGACCACAGAAGAGAGAGAGAGAAGACTGAGGGAGACAAAACCATGATCTGATTGTCAGGCAGAATGTGATTGTAGGAGACTAGTGGGGAACAATGACGATATATAGAAGGTGAAGGAAGGCTAGAGGTTATCATCAAACAATGCTCAAGGTGAAAAAGAATGGAATTATTATGGCATAACTTGTACATGCCATACTTGGACATGGAACATTAAAATGCATTTAGGACACAGATAGAAGGAACCACCAGACAGATGAAGGAGGGAAGGAAGTAGTGCAGTCATGCATATCACTAGGGAAGGAAACAGATCTGGAAAAGACTGGGAACAAAAACTACTAGGAGAGAAGAATGTGAGTTGATGGAAAAAGCCTGTGACAGAGCCTTTCAAATTTCTTCCTTAAGTTAGTAACACTTGTGAGATTTGGAGAAAGAATGGGAACAAGAAGGCTTAGGGAAGGAAATCAAAGTCTCAGACAGGGACTTAATGGGAGCAGTGGGACTTCTGCTTGAGAAAGATTTAAAAAGACTCTTGAAAATAATTCGGTACAGACAGTCTGGCTCTTGAAATAACCTTTTGAGACACTCAGTAGTGGAAGAAGCAGAAGCAGGATGTGTCCTGCTTCATTCAAGTACAAAGGAGAGAACTACAAAGTAGAGCCTAAAGAATTAACTTGAGCACCTGTGAAAGCAAAAGAAGGAGCTGGTGTAAGGGCATTCCATTCTATTTAGAAAGTGTTTGCTCAAAGACAGGTTAACCTGCACATAAGATCCTAAGGAGTATATCTCAGGCCTCTCCATTATTCTAGAAATAGACCACATGCTGTACTTACGGGTAGTCAGGTTATTCAATTTTATAAGAAGGCTATTGCAGTGGAGGACAAAGAAAGGATTTACACATTACTGCCAAAAGTAATGGCCAATTGCTCCTTTTTCTTTCCAAAACTGCTAGTTTTATCAGCATTTAGTCTAGTCCTTTACAGAATTCTCTCACTTCAGCAACTTGAAGGTTAGTTTTGATGCAGAATGAACTGAAACAGGACACTGGGATTTGCTTTCAGAAAATAGGATTTTACCATAACCATGCCAATTGCTGCTCTAGTACATCCTTTATTTTCAAATTATTAGTTTGCTTAGTAAGCAGGTCAGAGGGAGACTGCAGACACAGTTTCACATCAAAGGATGCATTTCAGATCAACCCTACAAGTTACTTTTCCCTGGTTACGCTAATCTTCCTTGTTGGTTCCCTGTTCCCTGTGTTACCAGAGTTCCCTGTGGCAGAGTGGTAACACTGCCAAATATATTCAACATATATTACTTGCTGCAGTCCTTAATTTGTACCTGCCACTTCAGAGACCTCAGTTCATTGTCTGTTTCCAAGGATGGAGTTTTAACATGGGCTAATATGTGAATGACTTTGCAGATGCGGAACAGGATATGCCACTTGGGTGTGCAGGTCCTACCATTTATATAAAGAGAGCTGTATACGTTTGCTAATGCAAGAGTGCAATGAAACTTCACCTAAATATGATAAACTCCTCCCTTGTTTGGCTTTTCATTCTTTTTCCTCAATAGCAGTGTAGGCAACCAACTTGCAATACACAACCTCTGTAAAGGTGGCAGCAGGGGAGAGAAGTCTTTTACCAGACTGAGAACCACAATAAAACCTGGAGTACTCAATTGACTGTTAATTTCTACATGGTATTCTGCAAGCAAGCAGACTCACTCTTCTTACTTCAAATCAAGTAGAAGCCATTAGTTTCTCAGCAGGACATACGCTGAGTTCAGTGCCCTGCTATCGAATCTATCCAACTTGCAGTTTGAACATAGTGAGCTTGTGCCTGCCTTCAAAACAGGTAAGAAATAGTCTCTTTTTGTCCATGGGCAGAACTACTGTATCCTTGTTTCTCTGGTTATCAGAAAAGGATATATACTATTTTTCCTCTGAGCACTTAGAGAAGGAATACCAAATACTGTTGTTTAAAAAAATTAGCATGCATTTCAAAATTAAGAGTTAGATCTTTTCATTTCCTCAGATAGCATTCTTACTTTATATTCAAAATTTGTCAATCTTTGAGCATAAACTTATTGCTCTTTCTTCTTAAAATATACAACAACAGGGGACAGCAAAGACAGGTGTTTAACCTTTGCTGAAAAACATACAATTCACTGCACACTCTTACCAAACAAGATATTTCCCCAAATGCCTAACAGCCAACACTGGATTATACAAAACAATTATATAACCTCTAATCATGGAGGGCTCTCTGAATCTGTACTTTTGACCTGAAAGCTACTAAGGAACATTTAAAGGAAATACAAATGTGTAGGAGCCAGGATCAAGTAGATAGATCGACATTAAAGGGAATAAGGGGGTCATATTTCATGTAGTTTACATAAGTTGCTCCAAGTATAACTTGAAACGGTATCTACTTTTCTCATCACCTATTCACTTCGAAGTAAAAATAAAATTCTTGCTCTGATTTTTATAAAAAAGACAATACACTCATCATATCTTTGTCATGCAGTACAAACTAGCTTCCTAGTGACACTGCAGTAACTCATTTCTACTTTTTCCAATTAAAAAGAATTAAAATGCAACATTAACTTTTGGTAGGTAAAGGTACATGAGCTATTGGAAAGTCAGTGAAGTCTGTTGGTGGATTTAGAAAGTTCTAAAAGCCTTTCCCTGTGTTTAAGAGATCCACTGTCTTCCACAGATAATGCCAGTACCTTACAAGAGGACTCTCTTCAGTCCTTGTGTTTCAGGATTATTCAGACATCTCACATTGCAAGCAACAGGAAATCATGGCATCTTTGAAAAATGATGCTCCTCACAGTCAGATGCAGAGAATGTCATTTCTGGATAACAATCATACTGCCATTTTCAAAGTCAGGAAAACCTTATATATTTCCTCCAAGCCTTCAGTTTCTGCCCTTAGAATCTAACCAGCATTTTCTATAATAAGGATTACTATTGGCAGTGTTGGGACTGCATCTGTATCCTGGGTGTATCCTGGGATTAAGGTGGTCAGTAAGGCATCCAAATAGAGGAGGCTGCTGTGTAAAGCTGGTTACAGATCTAGTTTAGGCCTAGCAGGATTCATTAGTACTCAGCTGTACTGATCTGACTGCTAAAGGTCTACCCAACCACAGCCAAGTTGCATCAGAGCTCTAGAACCCAGAAAAATCATTTGGAAAACAAGCAAAAAAACCCAAACAAACAAACCCCAAACCAATTTCAGTATATCTGAGTGCTTCAAACATTTGCCTGAAGTTGACTGCAACAAAACCAAAATTTAGACGCACTCTCCCAGCAGAATAAGTCTGCGGAACTGAAGGTACTTTCTTGATACCAATACAGCATGGTCAGTCAAAGGTGACACACAGCTCTATCTGCTAGTCACTAACAAGGAAGATCCAGTAATCAGTACTAACTTTTGCAATAGTGGTGATGGAATAGTGAAGTTTAAAGTCCTGACAAGTGTGAAAAAGGACAGTAGCAGAGTAGCTGGGTGAGCAGACTTCATTTTATTCAGGGGACTGTAAGTGGGTTCCCAGGGGAGGCAGCTCTGAAAGGTCAAGGATCTCTGGAAAACGGCAGGTCTTCAAGGACAGCATCCTCCAAGTGCAAGAATGATTGACCCTGATATTCAGGAAAACAAGAGCATGCTTCATGATTCTCTTGGCTAAGCAGGGAACTCAAAACACATTTCTGGGTACATCAGGGAGAAGTGATCAGGAACAGTTTGGGTTGAACAAGAGCAAGTCGTGTTTGACCAACCTGTTTGCCTTCTGTGCTGCAATGGCTGGATCTCTGGACAAATGGGAGAGCAATGGCTGATGTATACCTCAACTTTAGCAAGGCTTTTGACACTGCTTCTCCATGAGACATCCTACAGGATGTTATGGTCTGGATGGGTGAACAAGAAGATGGGTAAATAACAATAACTGTATGATTAGGCTCAGAGGACAGCTATTAATGGGATGCACACCACCTAGAGGCTGGTGGCTAGTGCAGTACTGCAAGTGACTGTCTTGGGACCTATCTTGTTCAACATCTTTGTAAAAGACCTAGAGGAGGTGATAGAGGGCATACCGGCAAGTTTGCAGATCACACCAAACTTAACAGGGGAGGAGAACCATCCTCCCTTCAGCAGGAAAGCCCTGCTGGAGGGAAAAGCTGCCATTCATGGGGACTACACAGACTGAAGGAATGCATAGGCTGACAAAAACCTCATGAAATTTAAGAGGTATCATTCCAAAGTCCTTCCTCTGGGAAGGAGGAGATCCAGGAGCAAGACAGAGCAGAAACTGACTGTCTGGGGAGCAGCAATGCTGAGAAGAACCTGAGGGTTGTGAAGAGCAGTGAGCTGAACATGACCCAGCTGCATGCTTGGCAGCAAGGAAGTGCTAACAGCATTCTGGGCTGTACAAAAAGGAGCATGTCCAGCAGATTGACATTCTCAATCCTAGTACTCATTAGAGCACATCTAGATACTGTGTCCAGTTTTAAATAAATTTTCCTCAATACAGTAAAAACATCAATAACCTGGAGAGCCACTAGGATGGGTGGAAATGGAACTCTTGCGCTATGAGAAGAGGACAAGAGATCTTATTCAGCCTGGAGATGAATGAAGTCTTGTTCAGGGGGAACATGACAGCAGCCTTGCAGTAACTACAAGGGGGTTAGCAAGAAGACGAAGTCAGGCTCTTAACAGTGGTACATGGTGGGAGGACAAGAGGCAATGGGCATACATTGAAACAGTAGTTCAGACCTTTTTTCCTCATGAGGAAAGTCACAGGAACATATTGCTTACAGAAGGCTGTGCAGTCTCCAGCCCTTGTGATTTACAGCACCTAACTGATTAAAACCCCAGCAATCTGGTGTGATCCCAAAACTGGCCCCACTTTGCCAGGAGGTTGTACTAGAGACCTCCTGTATTCTCATATGATTGTCTAAACATGGCAACCAGTCTAGCCTCTACAGCATCATGAATCTTGAAGAAAGAGAGCTTGCAACTTCCTGAAGAGAGCTGCAACTTCTTTCTTTCCATTGTCTTTTTAGATAATCAGAATACTTTGACAGGACTTGCATGAAAATGAAGGGAAGAAGACAGATCTCAGTGTCTGATGCCCTCCTATGCCCTCTAGAGCCATGAAGCCAATTAGTGTCTCTGACACCCAGCTTGCTTGCTAGATGTAAAGGGAAATATAGAATCAAGCATTCCTGATGAAACAAACAAGGAAGGCAAAACAAATAATCTGCTGCTTTTTACTGCAGTGGCATTAATACTTTCATTTCCATTTGCAATAAAGTTGCTAATATCAGCAAAATTTATTCTAGATTATAATACTATCTACAAATATCTACATAAATCAAGTGTAGCACTTGGATTCCTAGCAGTTGGCCAGCATAGCACTCTGCATAAACAAGACTGGTTATTTCTACATTAATCACTCATGTTTATGCCTCTCTCCTGGACTACCGCACATTTATTCATGTTGGACAAAGTCTAGCAATGAAGGTGCATTTACAGACAGTAGAATATGTAAATTATATGCATTGCAATTAAATACATGTCCATTTTTCTGAGAGAGGTCCATTTAGGAATGCCCTGCTAGCTTTAGAAAAGGATTGCAAGTTCAAAGGTTCCTGATTGGAACAATAAATGAACAATGTGAGTGGTAAAGTTAGCTGAAGGAACAAACACAAAAGATTTGTTCAGTGACATAAATTAGGACTTAGAATTGTCCCAAGAATTTACGTAACATTTGCTGTGCATAAATCCGTTGCTCGTGGTGTTTAATATTGCATGTGTGATTTGACAGATCCAGTGCAATTTTACAGTGAAGCAAGGACACAAGAGATAACTCTCCACGAAGCAAAAGAACGATAGCTGTATTCACATATTGCAGATGTAGTGAAATTTATCTTGGTTTATTAACTATTTATTTATCTGCATGTGGCATTGTTTTGTCTGGTTTACTGATTTTGGTTGGGGGTTTTATCTTAGTTTGGCTTTGTAAATAGATCATTACTGCCTAAGAACCTAATATGTGTAATGAACTGAATGCATCACTTCATGTTTTGGAGTCCAGTGCCAATTGCTTCTTGTAACACAGCTATAATAACAAAGAGCAATTTGAGACACTGATACTGTTCAAACCAAAACAGGAATGATGCTAAATTTGGAGACAAAAGGATATGCAAAAATGTACATGTGCTTTGTCCATGTAAATGTAACTCTCCGCATTCATTATGACAAATTTTAAACACTTGAACAGAGGAAGCTAAACACGCCCAATTACCCTACATAGAAATATGTTTTTAGAAGAGACACTTGCTAGAGAGTACTTCAGAGCTTTCATACTATCTGGTACGTATCCCACTACACCTTTGCCAAAAGCACTCAAGGAAACGCTTCAGCAAGCGAAAGACTTGCAAAGGGTGCCATTTGATGACAGGAAAATTACAGATATAATCCTTACTCTGTGAAGTCATCAAAAACCATTTCAAGTGCTGAGATCTATAGTTCGGCTTTCTGCTACACTTAGTACCATCAGCAACAAACACACAAGAACATTAGAAAGCAAAACCACAAACTAAACAAATCCTCCTCCTTCCTCCATCCTCCCTCCGTCCTTCCCCCTTCCTTCCGCCCCCCCCCGGCATTTGGGTCAAGAATTTTCTTATTGCCAGCTAGCAGCTCTGTCCTTATGGCAGGGTAGGAGGTTCCAGGGCAGAAAAGCTCTATATGCAATCTATTCATCTAATACTTAGAACCCAAGTCTTGGAAGGCAGACGCAGGGACAGTGAGAATGAAGACCCTGGGCCCACTGTAGGAGAGGATCTTGTTCAAGACTCTCATAAGAACCTGAATGTATACAAGTCCATGGGACCTGATGAAATCCAGCTGCATGTCCTGGAGGAGCTGCAAATGAAGTTGCTAAGCCACTGTCCATCATATTTGAAAAATCATGGCAGTCAGGTGAAGTTCCTGATG
>JANRGW010014843.1:0-10502 GCA_024733675.1 Psilopsiagon aymara | reverse complement strand
CCATGCCACCCAAGGCTCTGTCCAGCCCGGCCTTGAACACCACCAGGGATGGAGCATTCACAACTTCCCTGGGCAACCCGTTCCAGTCCCTCACTGCCCTTACAGTATAGAATTTCTTCCTCATATCCAATCTAAACTCCCCCTGTTTAAGTTTGAACCCGTTAGCCCTTGGTAACAGATTATGTTTGCTTAGCATGTTAGAAATTGCTTTTTTTCTTTTTTTACTCCTTGCCTGTACAGGTTATTAATATGGTCTGGACAGCTAATTAAGATTAGTTACCTAGGTTACTAGTCCTTAGAATTGGTACCTTAGGTTATCTCTTCAGGAGCAACAGGTTGTTATTGTCAGCCAACTGCCTAGGCAATTGAGTTTGGTGGAAGAGCTGCAGTTCCTCCAGTTGTCTTTCTCCTGCTCCATCCTGATCATGACAGGATCACATAGACAGTATCTGTTCACTTATTCCAGTTTGGTCAAACAGGAGCTAAAGCTGTCCTTGATAGCTTTGTTTCCTTTGTCCAGCAAAGTAAGGATAAGAAAAAACTTGGATTTAGCAGTATGACTGAGTGAGCTTTGTACCATGTTAAGGATGGTATTCACTTATATTTTCAATTTCAAAGTAAGAAGTGCTCCTTTTTCCTCCTGTTTGTGTAAGAAACACACCCAATTGTCCCTTATAGGCTCACTTGATGAAATCTGTAGTCTTTTCCCCCTCCTTTTGTGTGTTCTTAGTGTTCTCCCCATTTACCAGTTTTTAGCCTGAACCTGACATTTCAACTGTGATCTGAGATCTGATGGCCTCTAAAACAGGTTGGGTCAGGTAGTCTAATTTGCATCCTTCGCTAGTATTCCCCCAAAATATTATTGCTATTCACAAATCGCTTCTCACAGCTAGGTAGTCTTTATGCATATTCTAGTGGGCATACCAGTCAGCTGAAGTTGCTCATGCTAAACACACTGTTGTCCTGTTTTACAAGACACTTCTGACTCTAAGCAGGTTTTATTCCATATATTTCTAACCTCATTTACATCTCAGTAATAGCACACCCCATGTGTTTGCACATTTCTTTTTTTGAGACTTGTCGTCTGGAAGCTGCCTTTTATCCTACCTCAAGCTTTTACATAGGAATACTTGTCATCTTGTGGTCTACTGAGCATTAATATTCTGCAAGGCACTATGGGGGTTGTGCTTCACTGAGCACATTTTCACCTGGAAGCATTTTTTTAATATAAACATTTGCTTAATATTCTGTACATTTACAGTACATCTGCATCAGTACTTTACTGAAAGTAATTTAAATTCAATGGGAACTGATTATGCATAAAGAGTCAATCTCTTTCATGGTAGTTTTAATATTACATATAGAGATTATAGAATTTATATGCCCAATTGGAATAACACTTTGTGTGGATTAGTCCATGTCCAAGCATTTCATCTATTTCTACATGGGCACTGGATTGTATATTTATGGGAATTTTCTGCAGAGCATTGTGTTGTGCAGCTTAGGAAAGTTTAATTATGGGTCATCCTTTGCATAATGATTCCTTTTTATTGAATAATAAGCTATTAAAATAAATAATGTCTCACAGAGGAACTATTTTAGCTCTTTGCAGCTGGAATAAACAAGCAGTTTGGAGAGACAACCATAGCCCTTGCAGAGGCTTTCAATTGTTATGCTGTGATGGCTGTCTGATCTCACAGGTCTTTCAGAACATAGTAGCCCTTGCTGGTTTTGGATTGATGCTGAGTGGAAGAAGTTTTGTATGGCTTGTACATCTGAGTTGCACTTGCCTCATGTGGCCTATAGATGATCACTATAAACTGTTCATCTATTTTTCCTCTATCCTGCTTGGATTATATGCACCTTTTAGAGTGGAATAACATAAACTCTGAAGACATCTTTTAGCTTCTCTTGACTACAGATGTAGCTGAAGAAACTGAGCACCTAAATAATCTAGAAGGCTGAAATTAAACAACATGAATCACAAATCAGTACTCTTTCTGCATTGTCATACTGGGCTGCTATTGGGGATTCCTGAATAAATACTATGATCTTGAGGTGCTGGGAGATCTCCAGAGCCTCTAAATTTCAAGTTTTATTTTGATTCTCAGAGCTTTTAAAAATCATGCAAAGGGAATGAAGGTTTTGATACTTAAATTTAAGTATTTGAAGTTTGAAACTTGAGATTCTCTTTGTCTTAGTTTCCATGCCTGTGAAGTAGATTTAATAAATACTTCAATACTTTAGACAGAGGTGTATTATTAATGTTCATTTATAATTAATGTTCATACATTTTTTTAAGATTTAAAGTGACATACAACTGTTAAATTTCACAGTCGGGGTAGCTCTACAAATGAAAATTTTACTTGAGCAGCAGGAAAGCCTATTTTTATCCTTTCTTCATATAGTTTCATCACTGCAAATTTTATTTTAACACTATCCCTGTTGCACAATCTCTTTTTTGTGATATGTTAAATTACAGTGGTTAATTTCATAGCATTTTTGAACACATATCTATCTAGAAATAAGCCAGTTTTAATATCACAACTGATACAAAAATTCCAAGATATGTATATGATGTGTACTTTTGTGGTGCATGTCTGGTATTGACAACCTTATTTTATTGATAAATTATGTTATCATGTGATAAATCACAGAGCCATTGCTAAACATTATTTTTCAATGCACATTCACTATCACTGTATCTTTTTCCTGTACGTCTGAAGCTTAGTCTCCAAGCAGGTTCTAAAACTGGTCAGCTTAATGGTTCCTTCATATTCTTGCAGTATTAAGTCTCTTCCTGCTCAAAATGTGCAGGAAAGTCAATGCTTTTTTTTCAGTGACCATGACTATGAAAGAGATCATGCCCCACAATTTCCACTGTTTCTTTAACAGTAGATGTAGCAGATCAACAGTAAGCTTCTGCAGGGCTAATAAAATAGGTAAAATTACTGAAGTAATATTACTGAAGTAATATTACTGAAGACACAAACTGATGACCACAAAAGGTTATTTTGTGGACTGGTGGTGAGAAGCTGAATCTGGCCATCAGACATTAGGTAACTTGCAGGTGCATGCCTGTGTTTCCTGAATTTTGTTTCCATGTATGAGCAGGGAGTTTGGGGATGAACAATGGCAAATAGCTCGTTATTCATGTGTATACACACAAGAATTAGTTTGACCTCCACACACAATTGTTTACACAAACTTAATGCATGTTCTCAGATGCCTGTGACCCAATTCGTAAGCTAAGCCTATGAACATAATGCACTTAGGGACTATCATGACTAGAGAAAACTGTAGTTTTATTACAGCAGTAAAACCTGCCTGTTTTCTTTCCTTTGCTACAGACAAGCAGCGGTATTTTAGTTCGGTATTGTGCAACCTTGGTTACCATGTAAGTTTTGAACAAGGAGCTGATGTAACAGCTTATTTTTAATAGAGTTTTGAGTGTTTATGGGTTTAGCTTCAATGTAACAAACTGTTGCCAGTTTGTGGTGGTGTTTGCTTGGATTTTTTTTTTTTTTTCTTCTTTTTAACAAGTGGTTAGAAGTTTTGAGTTGGGAAAAGTAGGGTTTCATGTATTTTAAGCCCTCTACATACACCACTACTGAGAATGCTATATAATACCTGCAGTAATATTTTTAAAAATAAGAAGGAAAAAAACAAAAAATATTAACATGTAGAACCATGAACAAGTTCCAGTGTAATGAGTGAAAGGTAGATATTGCAAAATACACTTAGAAATTTGAACATTGTTTTATGCAAATGATATAGAAGGTTTGGCCTCCCAAATGGCTGGGTTTTTTTTGCATTAGCTGAAAAAATACTTTTTATTGCTTAACATGTTGTGATTATGTATATATGTTTATATATATGCATATATGTATGTTATGTATAATAATAAGATGAAATATTAAAGTATTAAAGTGCCTTTAAAACTACTATATGCCTACCACAAGTAATTTAAAGGATGAATACAAACTTTATCCTAAATATCAACTCTATTTTTGTCGCTCTTAAAATAATCAGATCATATGTGCTATTTTGGTGTTTTGGGAGGAGTTTTAAAATCAGTTTGTTTTCATAGCAATAGAGCTAGAGATAGGAAGGAAAATGCTTGCATGCAGGAACTCCCACTAGCATGCACCACAGAGGCAGCACTTGTTGAACCCAGAAAAGAAAAAATATCATGGATATTTCAAAGCAAAAGAAGGAAAACCAGCTTTTACAAGAATGAGGTAAAGGAGATACAGGACAAAGAAAGTTTGTAGAGCCAATTTTCTACTGATCAGGAGCAACACGCAGTAGTTAGAGCAGACATATTGCTTGAGTGTAGTTGCATGCTAATATATGTTGACTGGAAAGGGTTTTTTTTTCTGCTTTAATAACAAATAAATAATAATAAACCTTTTACCAAGAGAAAACAAAGCAGTTGGGACCTACAAAATTTATTCATGCCAGTTGAAGGAGCTATAGGCTTCGAAATGGAGCTTTTCATGGAAGCATGGTTGGGATATTGAGCTGCTTGACAAAATCACGATTGTAGAACAGGAAGCATAGCACTTATTTTCATTTGTATAAGTGATATGTCATTGAAAATAGGAATAGGTAGAGATGTAGCAATACTGGTGATTCCTGACAGGGTGTAAAAGAAAATGGACGCAAAGGATTTCTGAGGAAAAAAACCAAAAAACAACTTTGTGCAAATACAGCAAAGGTTGTCTGTGCATGCACTTACTATATCTTTTAAGTCTATCTTTTTGCATTAGAATTCACGCATTTATGTCCCTCAACACTGTTGGACAGAATGCTGCCATCTGAATTTTAACTGAGACCACAACGTGCTAGTGACTCAGGGGAAAACTGAAAGCTGGAAAATTCTTATGCTGTATTTAGTACAGATGAGGGCTTGGTAAAAGAGTATTACTTAAAATCAACGAAAGTAAAGCCTAGGTATGGTTTTACCAGAAGAATTTGGAGAACTGGCATATGAACTTATGAAGCTGGTAGGAGGAGCAGGTTTTTCCACCTTAACTGTTCCACCCCAGCTGGGGTGGGGAGGGGAAGGGATGTAGCCACAGCAGAACAAATCTTGCCACAGAGAACTCAGATAAGGAGCTGTCAAGGTAGGAAAGGTTTCTTTATGGGGTGACCAATGCAACTGATGCATTTCAGCAAAAAACATGTACAGCAAAAGATTGGTGGTGTTGCCTGTAATTTGGATGGTATAAAAACACTTGGAAGAATTCAGAGGAGCATTTGCAAAACATGGAGAGAGTTCTAAAGGTACAGTTACAGTTAGCAGCAAATTTTGCAACTTTTCAAAGCAAGATTTGCTGCTTGTGGCACTGTGTAACCGAGCAAAAGAGCAGACAAGCACAATTAAACATGTACTAACATTCAAGAGTGTCTGAGCTTGGGTTACTCACTTGCTATGGAAATTTCCTCTAAATATATCAATGAGTCAGTCTGGTACTTATTCTGTCCTGAAAACCAGAAAAACAGATTAGATAGGAAAGACTGAAGGTTTTGAGAAATCACTCAAGGCATTGAGTATTCCCAGGCTGTAGGGTGCGTATGAATAGGGCTGCTTTGCTTAGAGCTGAGGTTGTTGCTTCACACAGTCTAATGATGGGAGGAAAGGCCCATAGTGCTTTTGTTCATAATTCTACTGAAGACTGAGAGAAACTAAACCTGGAAAATGATGCTTTGGTATAATTTATTTTTTTAAGGACACCTCACCACTGCTAGAGTACCAGGCATAAAGGAAGGTCTGACTACACAGGAAGGAGAACCTAGGAGACAGTTCAATCAGGCTGGATGGGTCTTTGAGCACCATGGTCTAGTGGAAGGTGTCCCTGCCTGTGGCAGGTGGGGTTTGGAAATGGATGATCTTAAAGGTCCATTTCAACTCAAACCATTCTATGATTTTATGAAAATTTAGTTCTTTCTGATGTATCTTGAATTAGTTATCAAACATCATCAAAATCGTAATAAGGTATGCTATCACGATTTGTCTGGTATACGAGAAAATACATGAAAAAAATTTTATTGCTATAAAATCCTTTTTCTAGGTGACTTTATTCTGCTATTCAAATTAGTCTGTGACAAATTCATTTTTTTTTCTCACAATTAAAGTTCTATAACATAACAGCAGCTTCAGAACTCACAATTTCAAGAGTCTGGAGTTGATAAGGAAGTGTGTTGTCAGATAACATGATCTGTAACAAGGATTTGTAAAAATAAATGTAATGTGCTGCTTCTCAGTTCTTAGGATCAAAATAAAATGCAGAAGTTGAGTGTGATCTATGATGGAAACTATATGTTTGCTTTTGTAGTGAGGAAAACCCCAAACTGAATATACCAATGATTAATATGTATTCTCAGTGGCTAAAACGGGGTCAACCTGTGTAAAAACATCACTGTTGTGGTTTATATTGTGTCTGTCTCTTACCTGGTGGCCAGTGAAATCATTGCAAGTTTCAGTCATTATGATTCATGTCTCTAATATCATTAATTTGCAAAATGCAAAATGCAAGCCAGTGCTTCTTGGTATTAGATAGCATATGGAAATTTGGCACCACACTGCTGAATGTCACTGAATGCAGCCCAGTGTCCCTGACATTAAGGGTGTAAGGGTGTAAGAACTGAAAAAGCCCATAGTGGTAATTCTCCACAGTCCTTCCCCAGCTTCCAGAGATTTGGGATCAAGAACATTCTGAAAAAGAGGTGGTCTCTCCCTTACTATATGCATCAGCTCCCAGTGGGTCTTCCAACTGTTTCTTGTGCTCCTTTTAGCCTCTACAGAATCCTGTGGGAATGAATTCTACAGCTGAACTGTGGGTTAGTTGAAGATACTTACTACTTGTTTTTAATACATCTTCTGCTAATTTCTTTTGATGCTGTCTGGTTGCTGAAGAGAGAAGAAACAGATGTTCTCTGTTCAATTTCCCATGCCATAGGATCATATACCATTGCACTTCTACAAAATCTTTGTTATTCCTGTTGTTCTTCTCTGTACCTCTTCTAATTTTTTTTTAACTTGCACAGAATTTAACCTGTGGGGATAAAAGACAGTGTTCAAGGAAAGTTTGGACAGAGGTTTGGGTGACATGGTCTAGGGTGATGCATCCCTGTCCATAGCACAGTGCTTGGAACCAGATGATCTTAAGGTCCTTTCCAACCTTAACTATTCTATGATTCTATGATAAAATGGAATTACACAATGTCATAATCCTGTTTTCTGTGTAGATCCCTATTCCTTTCCTAATTGTAACTAATGTATTTTCAATTAAGCTTCTATTGACCACTAAGATGACATTTCTGCTGGTATGTCTGGTATAAAGCCAAGATGTTTCTGCGCATTAGAGGTTGTTTCAGACAGTACTCAGCATCCCCTATGCAGAATTAGGACTGCTTTCTCCCCATTATTTATACTGTATTTACATTATTTATTTATATTAGAAGAGCATTTTCTGCACACACTAAGATGAGATGTTCAACAAAAAAGCTTCCAAGGATACTGCTGCACTGCATTGCACTTTTTCTTTCTCATGCAAGTCTGTCCAATGCACAGGGTCTCAGAGCACTTCAGAAAGTTTTCTCTCAAGTGGGAATTATTTGCTAGGCTTAGTTTATTGTTAGGCTTGCTGGAAATGCTGAAGAAACCAAGCCTTATAAAATCCGTACCATAGAGATGAAAGTAGCTTTTCAATGTCCAGCGAAGACATGCTGTCAAGTAATAACAAAAAGAAACTTAAAAGGCAAAACCAAGTGTTGAGTCAGCTTTTGGAATTATCACTTATTTAGTGGATGTAAAAGGAGGAAATAATGCGGTACATTTCCCAACTCTTACGGGATATGTACTCCTTGCAGTTAATGTGACATTAAACTTAGGCTGGTTTTGCTGATAGAAAAAGAAGGTAATGCAAGTGCATCAAAATGTTGCTTGCGCTGTGAATAATTCTCTTGGTATTTATAATGATCTGGGAAACAAATCAAGTATCTGCTTTCATCAACAGAGTGGATGTCCTTTCTGTGAGGTCAACTTTGCTTTTATTCTGAAGTTGTTGTCTAATAAATTTAATGGATTGTTGAGATGCATGTGTTACCCTATATCTCTTTATTTCTTCTAGTCTGGTCTGAGGGTCTGGGGGAAGTTGAGAGCTAGACTTAAACTAAACTTACCCGCTTTGGTTTTGTTGTAGTCATAAATGGAAATGAAAACATATGGAGCTTAATTGGCCTTACTATTAATAGAATAGGTTTTAACTGTTTTTCTGGATTCCTAGTGAATACAGGAACATGTTGTTGCTTTATTTTCTGAGTAGTAGTACTTACTTTTAAATTCTATACAAAATGAAAGCACGACTTCATTTATTGCACTATTATTCAACCTACACTTTGAACACTAAGAACATACTTATTTCAAGTAAAATCCAAACCTGTTCAGTTAGCTGCCTCTCTAAGACCTAGAAGTGTTTTCTGCAGTGGATGTTCATCTATACGAAATCTCCCCATTGATTTCTTTCAGCTTCCAAATGAAATCCACTGTGGTGATCTCTAGATCACTGTCCTGGGTTCAGCAGTAGCAGTCATTTTTCTCCTTAGTAGCTGGTGCAGTGCTGTGGTTTTGACTTTAGGTCTGGGAACAGCACTGATAACACCGATGTTTTCATTTACTGCTCAGTAATGTTTAGTCTGACCAAGGACTTTCTGAGTCTCATGCTCTGCCAGGAAGGACGGGGAGCCAGAAGGAAGCAGAGACAGGCGGAACACCTGATCCAAACTAACCAAAGGGGTATTCCATACCACAGCACATCATTCCCACTATATAACCTGGGTGCAGTTACCTGGAAGGATTAGTTCACTGCTTGGTCAGGCTGGGTATCGGTCAGCAGGTGGTGAGTTATTGTATTCTCTTCCCTTGTTACTTCCCTTATCATGATTATGATTGGTGGTAGCAGCAGTGGTTTGTGTTATACCTCTAGTTACTGGACCGTTCTTCTCTCAACCTGTGGGAGTTACATGCTTTCAATTCTCCTCCCAACCCTCCAGGAGCAGGGGCGCAGGAAGAGGGAGGAGTGAGAGCGCAACTGCATGAGCTACGGCTGGGCTTAAACCGCAACAATTGCCATAATAAATGATCTTAATGGGAATTCTAGGAATTGGAACATTTTGGAATGTCTAGAAAAATCAGTTAATCACTTCTTTCTGAATTCGACTCCCTGTGACTTCGATATCATCCCTAAATCACTACTTCAAATGGGGCTTTGATTAAGAGTTGTAATTTGTCTTTGATTTCCTATTCTAGTATGTGAATGGCAGTATTACTTTTAGACAAAAAATACTTATACAATTTCAGGAATAATATTTATAATGCATGAAAGATCCCTTTTTCTATTTCTTTGCAAATGTCAGCTTCTGTCAATTTAATTGAAAATATATGTGCTTAATTGCATTCCCACTGACCCAAAGGTATGTGACTCAACTAGATAAACTACTGCCTTGCACCTTGCAGTGTTAGTTAATGGCAGTGTAAGTGGGTTTGAAATAGTATTTGAATACTGATTTTCACCCATTTTGCACTGGTAAAAATGACTAAGTGAAATAAGGCTCAGAGCAACAGAGAACTAGGCTGTGATTAAAATGTTCAGTAGTCTTACTGTTGAGAGTGACCTTTCCCAGCTCCTGTTGTTCTATTTCAGTGCTTCAAGGTGTATTTTCCATTCATCATGTTGTCCTTTGTGTAGCTTTTCCTAAACTTTTGACCATCTGCCAAATGTTTTTTTTTTTTTTTAACCATTATGGACATGAATATATTTCACTTCTCCATTTAAATTCTTGCAGTATAGAACCTAGTTTGACTTTTAAAGTCTTCAAAAGGGGGGGAAAAAAGTTCAACTGGAAGGTTTACTAGAATCTGAATGCATTCTCTAGCTTTTACTTTCCTTATATGTGAAGTTTGAAAATCAGTATGCTATGCAGCATGATTATCAATTTTATTCTTTGCTTGCTTCCAGTTTCAGAAGATTGAATCCAAGAAGGTTTAAGTTGGGGATCTACCCAGGCAATCACAACCATCTCTGTTCTTCTACAATCATATAAGCTCCTGTTTCCATCCCAAGACACTTCTCTCACATGCTTCAGGCATATATTAAATAAATCTTTCTTATTTGTTTAGAACAAACAAAAGCCACAAATTCTCAGTCTTCACTAGAACTGCTAAGTAGGGCTCATTGAAGTGGTAACATGTTTTCATTCTCACAGAAGTCAGTGGTGCAATATTAAAATACGTGTGGGGCTCTTCTGGAAGAGCTATGGATGTGCCTTAGAAGCACAGGTTGATGTCCTGTGAGGAGCTGGATAGATCGCTTCTCAATTGTTTGAGGTCCTGCGACAATTTTTCCACAGATGAGATGGTGGAAGGGGTGAGATTGTCTTCGAACTCTCGGAGTTTATGAACCATCTCATCCACTGTTGGTGGCATTATATCATTC
>JANRGW010014842.1:0-52275 GCA_024733675.1 Psilopsiagon aymara | reverse complement strand
GGGAAGTGAGTGAACAAACTGCGTGGCTGATTTATGGCTTAAACCACGACAGTCTGAATACCTCATGTTTGTAATTAAGAAATTGCTGTAAAATTGATTTTCCTTACTTATCACAGAAATATTATTCCTTATTCTTTATTCCTAGGAACAGGAAGAGAGAAAATAATGTATGACAAACAGTATATAGAAGAAAGTAGGAGAAAAATGTTTCAGTAAGAAGGAGGAAACCTCAACAATATATGCAAAAGACATTCAGTGATGATAAACACTGAATGTTTGAAGAACTGCTGGAGACAAATAGAAGGGCAGAGATACTGTGTATTATTTTGGTTTTGTTTTTCAGCTATATTAAGAGCTGCTAGCACGGAAAATGCAAGGTTCACACGTTGCCTAAGGTCCTTTATAACAGACACAGACTGACTCTGCTTCTAGGGGAAGTATGTACAGGATTTTATTTATTTATTATTTATTTTGCACCTAACAGAAGTTCACTGGCTTTTCCAGTTGAAAGAGCAGTGGTAACAGTGGAGCTAAAGTGTGTGCTTCTAGAAAGACTGAATCAAGACTAATGACCACAAGGGAGTGGCATTGAAATATTTTGTTGTCATGTAGCTTAAATCAAGTTTAAAAGTACTTTCATGTGTCTAATCACTCCAATCAATTACATTTATGAAACCTAATCATTTAAATAAAGCTCAAATACACAATATATGTTCAGAAAGCTATCTTTATTCAGGATCACCTAGCTTCTGACAGAATATGCATGACTCTCCAGTGTTATTTTAATACTTTGTAATGTGCTCCTCAAAAAAAAGGGACAATAACACAGGGAATAGGCAAATTTTATAAAGCTTTCTTTGTTGGAAAATAATTTCTTATGCAGTGGTTAAAAAAAAAAAGAAGGAAATCCCCCCACATAACGAATGCTCTTAAATGTATTTTTTCAAGTATGTTTTTAGTGTTTAAGATTCACACCCACATTCATTCTGGAGCAGCCACTGCACCAGATAGCAATTTCTAACGTGACCATTTGAAAGCAATCCCTTTATAATTGTGGAAAATTGGTAATTCTGAGGGATTTAGTTGAAACTGCTGTACTACAGTAATATATCTAAGTCAACTAACAATTTCAATTTCCAAACTTTGTATGCAGATAATAAAATTGATGCATTGTTTTACTTTCAAACATGGATTTCTGTCAGTCATTAAAATGAAAACTCTCTCTTCTCAGTGTAAAATTCCTGTGCAATTTTGGAGATGTCTTCCGTTTACCTGCAGAAAATGTTAGTTTCTTATTCTTATATTGGAGGACAAAGAGCTATTTATTTCCTTTATTCACATTCTCTAACTCAGCCAGGCCAGGCCCATATGTGAGGAATACACTTGTACCAAGCAGGAAAACAAAGATTTCAGAGTGTGAAGGTGAAAGTTTACGGAAACTTTGAGAGAAAATATTTTCCTAGGTTTTTTTAACAAGAGAGATGACATATATCTGTTATTAAATTATTGTTTTGTCTGTGTGAGGAAAAGAGCAGAACCAATTTATTATTCTGTGAGAACTTACAAAATCATAACATTCTTATTTCTAACCTGTAAGTAGGTATTTTGTCTATAAAAATAATGTAAAATACATAACAGCGACAGTTACTATAATCTCATTCTTTCAAACCATAACGCACAATCATGAAGACAACTGCTTAGATTTTATATCACAAGAGATATGAAGTAATTTATTCTTATTGCCACCATTTACACGTTGTTAGTGAATGCTGATGTAATTACACAAGAAGCTGTATTTGATTTGTATCCACATCAATGGAATTTCATGTCTTCTCTGGATATCAGTTCTATACTTTCTCTGACAATTTAATTCTCTGCCCTGAAAGACTTATTCACTTTGTCTCAACTTTCATCTTTTATTTCCATATCCTTTTATTAAAAAAAAAAAACAACAGCAAAACAAAACACGAAAAAAACCCACATTCTGAGAAAGAATGAGGTTGTGAAAATGGTGTAATATAACAAAATCCCACCTGATGGCCCAAATGGCAATTTTTTGACCCATATGAATTTCTTTATCTCAGCCTGTATGCTAGAAACAAGGTATTATCCTACATATGCAAAATGTGTATATGTCTTAAGCGCATTCATTGGCTTCAAGTCTATTTATACATAAAATTCAGATCAAACCTGTGAACCTGTCACTATCTGTAACTTAAATTTTCACTCCAGCATCTTCCTCATGTTTGTAAATGTATATGTATATATGTTTATATACTTGCATTTATGTATTTCTGATCGTGTGTGTGCACCTGTTCATACATATGCTGTCAAACATATCCTGCCTTATTTCAGATGTTAAAAGTAGTTTAACATTGACAAGGATAACAAGAGGTGGGCTGGGTACCAGTCAGCAGGTGGTGAGCAATTTTATTGTGCATCATTCGTGGCTTTTTTTTCCTTTTCCCTTTTAGTTTTATATTCTCTCCCCTGGTTATCCATTATCCCCTTGTCATTATTATTATTACTGGTAGTAGTATATTGTACTTCAGTTATTAAGCTGTTCTTATCTCAACCTACAGGTTTTACTTGCCTTTGATTCTTCTCTCCATCCTGTCCGAAGTGAAGAAGGGTGGAGTGAGTGAGAGGCTACATGGTGCTGAGTTACTGGCTGGGTTTAAACAAGGACATAGAGCATGAATCACCCATGTAGATTCTGATTACATGTCTGAAAGCATTAGGAGGTCAGAATTTTCTGATTAAATACAGATATATGGGAAAACACACAAATAGTGACTTGTTTTCATAAATACTACTTTTGGTGAATTTTTATTTAGCTACTATTTGCTTGCAGACAATGTACCTGATGGACTAATTACAGTTCTCATATTTATCCTTCTAAATGAAGCCTATATACAGATTGCCAGGCAGCCCTGGAAGTTCAGTCTCTAATCATGGCTTGGTCTCCATCTCTGCAGCAAGAAGACAGAAAATTTTAATTCTCTCAGACTTAAAAGGTTCTCTTGTGGCCTGTATAAACTATGTAATTATGCTATGAACAAAGAGCTTTAAATGCTCTTTTCAGCAGAGAGAGCTGAAAATCCTAAAAAATCACATCTTAAGTCAGAGTGAACATTCAGGTAGCTCTAACTACCTGAGAAAGGGGTCCGAAAAAATCTAACATTTCAAAATACCTCACAGAATGGAAAAGTCTAGACTCTTCCAACTCAGTTTGTATTTTCAAGTGGATTTTTTGGGGGGTTTGATGGGTAAGAAGAGTCCCTTAGGGAATGAAAGCTACAGTTCTAAATACTCTCCTAGTTTAGGGAGTTAGGATTTCACTGCAAGTTATGATCAAATTGCAATATTGATATTTATTTGATTAATAACAAAGCTGTACATTACAAGATTGCAGCAGTTATGATAATGGGCAGCATTAAGAATTGAGCATTATGTAAAATAAAAATATAATTTATTTTTTTAGTATTTAAAAAGAAGAAAAAAAACCAATAAATTTGAATCACGTTTATTTCATTAAAAGTACTGAAATGTCAAGTCTTTACTTACTGAATATTTAGATTTTTTTTACTTGAAAATGTCCCCATATATTGAAACAATATTTTTCCTATGAAAAATAATTCTGACTGAAAAGTAAAGATAAGTTTTAGTATTTCTTAGAGTAAGAAAAATACTTCTCAACATTACAAAAGTAGTTCTGCTGTAGCACAATGAAAGATGATTATGAAAGGGGAAATGTATGCAAGCCATAACCAAAAGCTTCCTGATATTTACATACATTATTCATAACACTGATGGAAGCATTCAATTTAGCCTCGCTTTTGGTATGACTCAGGGTATCGACTTTCCATCAGTTATCTCATTATTGACCCAAATAACTTTTGTTTGGCTGAAGTGCATCTTTGAAAAGCCAGAGTCATCTACCCTTGAGAACAAAGAAAAAGGAAAATCTTCATTTCCTTTTGTTGTTGCTCCAGTGACTAAATTCCCTCACTGTTAAAATTAATGTCTAAATTATACCTCAGATTTTGGACACTGCCTCTGTAGTATAGAACATTTTGCCCTAGTAAAAAGTATTAATTATCAAGTGATCTTTTAGGTTTATTTTAATAAAACAATCAGATATACGTCTTCAAGAGTAAAGTTTTATCACTCATTAAGAAATACTAACAAAGCTATTGGAAAACAAAAAGAAAGAAAACCCCAACACTTAGGTATGAAAAAATATTTTCTAAGTTCAAAAACAGTGACTGAGCTCCTTTGAAATGCAATAAATAGAGTTAAGAGTGATCAAAAAGTTTTACAGGGAAATTTCATGGTTCCAGAGAAAGCCACTAATTCCGCACTGGTCCACAATGACCTTTAAAAATTAAGTCTCTTCAGAGTGCCATGGGTTAAGTATCTTGTAACCCCCCTGGATGGAAGCGTTTCTTTTCCCTTCCACTGTTTATATACACATTTCTGCCTGGAGAAAGGGCCTCATACCATTTTATTGTCCTTTTTGCTGCCCACAAGAATCCAGCTTTTTGGTATGGGAAACCTACTAAATTGCTTTGTCTACCTTCTACAGCCTACTGTGTATCTATAGTGCCAAGGAGGAGGGTAAAAAGAAGTAGAAGAAATCTAAAAGGAAGCTTCAAAAGAGAATAGCTGAGTGCATTGCACTGACTTTTATTCCATTACACTTTTTATTCCATGCATTATTTCACTGACTTTAATTTTATAAGAGCCGTAGATGCCATCTGTCTGTACTTCTGTATGGTCTTTGACATGATCCCTTACAGCATCCTGCTCTCTAGACTGGAGACATATGGATTTGTTGGGTGAGCAATTCAGAAGATGAGGAAGTGTTCGAGACCAGGTTGGATGGGCCTTTAGGCAACCTGGTTTAGTGGAAGGCAGGGGGGGTGGAACGAGATCATTAAGGTCCCTTCCAATCCAAACCATTCTATGATTCTATGATTTGACATCTTTTTTTTAATATGGTACTGAAGATTAACTTACCCTAGAGTTATCACTTTATTTGTAAATTACCTGTAAATAATTATGAATATAAAAGGAAGCTTAAAAGAAACAGGCAGCAAATATCAATGATTTTAGCAAACTCCATCAAAATTCCATTTATTTCAACAAAAAAAATATAACCCTGAGAAAGACAAAACTTTCCAAAACTGCAATTCAAAAGGTTGAATGCTAAAATAACAGGTGGTCCAGTAGCCAGGAGGTTCAATAATCTAATGAAAGCTTCTGATTGGATTAGCTTTGGGTTTTTATTTAAATTAATTCATAAGAAAACTAAAACTTTTACACATTCTGTGCAACTACTGCTATACTTTATGCATAGGACACAACAATTTTAGATTTAAGTTTGCTTAAGTACATTTTATCTCAAGATAAACACACACACGTGCTCACAAACGTGACAAAAAACAAAACCCAAGAAAAAAGTGATTTACACCACTCCCATTCTTGGTCCTTCCCTGCCACAGCATTCAAAATATTCAGATAAGGCTGTTCCATAATCCTTTTGCAGTTCTTGGATATAATCCTAGCACTCATTGCTTACAGTCATGATCGAATATAGTACTTAATATCTGATCTATATTAAAATTAATTTTCTGCTAATTCACTAGTTCTGCTTAACACACTATGAAGCCAAATTATTCATTTGAAGACAGTCCTTGGGGAACTTGGCACACCACCAGTAAATACTTTGCCAATGGAAGAGGGAAATTAATGAGCAAATTTTTCATGGTATTTGATGTAACAAGACACATGCATATGAGATTGGCATGATGTTAAATATTCTGTTAGCCAGAATTTTTCTACATTGATATTTATTACACTAACAGATATCATACCTGAGCAATTTTCATAACAAGTCAATTACAAAGGAACTGCGTGTGAGATAGCTTAGTTTTAGCTTTGGGTTGGTTTTTTTTTTTTTCCTCCTCTAACTGGTAGTTCTCCTCTGTCTATGTTTTCTTTCCTATATTTCTCTGTGTTTTCTGTGTATCCTCAAAATGAGACCCTTTTATTCCATCTTTTATTCCCCATTCCACTGTCGAAATTGGACTGCTTATATTGAATCGAAATATTAATTAAGTGATCTTGGTCTTATCTTTGTTCACTGTCCTTAGCCACCACGTAGTCAAAAGCAGAACCAGAGAACTCTCAATTTTGCAGTTATCTGTTTGCATCAGGCAGTACTATATATTCCATCCAAATCATCAGCACAGGAACAATTTCACAACTGACTTAACATCTCAGCTGACATGCACTCCTCTCCCTGAACTGTGCTCAGACAGAAACTAATTTACAAAAATTAGATTCTAGGAGGCTCTTTTTTATATTATCATAACATTTTTCCTTAAATCCTTCCTTCTGACTATGTTTTATTGTGAAATAAAACCAGAAAATTGGTTGGGTTTTAGTCAATTAGTTGCTAACAGATTAAAAGCCTTATGGAAATAGGCTACCCCTGTCCTCAAGGGTAGCAGCATGTTTTAGAAAGCACGAATATGTGATGTCACAACCACAGAGCATTTCTACAGTCTGTTTCTGTAAGGACAGCACTTCCACATTCTGTGTGAGAGAGTATGAAAGATTTGGTTTTGGGATCTAATTCCCCTTGGAGTTGACTCAGCTGGAAGATTTACAGTCTAGAATCTTTAAGGAAACTTTCAGGTTCCTGTGCTTCTGACTATCATAAAACACAATACTCGCTCCCACACCCTGTTGGAGCTCACATGCAAAGTCAAAGTTAACAAATGAAGTTGTAAAAGTAAAGTGGCAGAACAGAGCAATTTCTTCACAACATGTATTACTCAGCTCCCTATTGCCAAGAACTGTGTCAGGGGGTGGTAAAAGATGCTGCTGAAATTTAGGATTTCCACTGTGAACAGTACAGTCACATTTTCCAAAGTGCAGGCAGCTTGCTTGCTAGCACATGTGCTCATGATAACTTTTTCTGTCATTCTCTTAATAAATATATAATACCCCAAAAGATGCAAGTGATTAGTGGCAACTTAGGGAAAGAAAAATACTGGTTAAGAACTGAGATTCCTCTGCAATGCAACCCCTAATGCTCTAGTACAGCTCATTAAAGCACACAGGTTACCCAGGTTCTGGAGGACTTTTGATCCTTCTTCAAGTTTTGAGAGGGTTTTTTTAGATGCCCATGTGAACAGTTTTTTTCAGTACTGGACATTTTTCATAATGTGTAGGTTTTTTAAATAGTCCAGTGAATCAGAGAAATACTTAGATTGATTGATACTGCAATAAAAGACACGATTATTCTGTGTTGCAGAAATAAGTGATGAGAATTCATTCTGAATATTCAGTGATGCTGTGAATGTTTAGTGAATGCTTAGTCAGTGTTGAACCTTTTGACAAATATGAAAAATTTAGCTAAGGTTAATTTTTAATGAATATAATGGCAAATAGCAGAGAAAATATAGATGGTAATACCACCAGCTGATAAGGTTTTGGGGTTAGTAGTCTGTGTGCTGTACCATACCAGAGACTTTGAAGGTAAGTTAAAAGAATGTTACAATAGTATTTCAACTTCAATGGCATTTTTCTGCAGCCAGAACATCGTCACACAAGCAGTATGGTTGTTGAGGACAATTAAGACATTTCCTGAAAAGCATTACAAAATTTATATGTATTTTCTATATGATAATGTTATGTTTATTCTTCTACAATATTTGTATAAAAGAAAGAAATTAAGGCAAAACAATATCCCTTTCATAAACTAAATTTTATATTAAAATCCAAGTTTTGGTATATTTAATAGCAGCTATGACTAAACTGCAATAGCCCGTATCAGGCAGATACAAGCCAGCTCCTGTTCAAAAGCTGTACAGCTACAAGCAGTAAATCACAAACCATGAAGAAAAATGAGGTATATTAACCCAAGAAAAATCAGTATGCAAGTATACATCTCAACTTTCCAAAGACATAATATCTGTCCAAAGTAATTCCAAATTTTACTATATGTTTGAGGAGGATGTTCAGAATTAATGGGGCACTATTGAAACTTAAATACTTTATGCAGTGCAGCAAAAGCTATATGTGATATATAGTGTAGTGTACCATGTTATACATTTTTTTCCATTAACTTTTTTTTTGACTCTTAAGTCCTCAGTGAGCATACTTTGATATTACCTTGAGCATCTTATAAAACATCTACATGTTTCTTCTGACTGATATTGATCTTAATGTGGTGCACATGATCACAATTAATTTGTAATGAAACAGCTCTGTAACATCTGTGCAACTGTAAAGAGGAACACGAGGATTTTTTTCAAAATTGTCATAATATATTCATAGCCACATAAAAATATTCTGAAATTTTAGTCCCTTCACACTCTAAAGCTTTATTCTAAAGCTCACTTCTACAGAACAAGGTATGTGATTGTGCTTCTCCAGAAGGATGAGTTTTGTCTTCACAGAATGCTGCTGCTTATATTTTAGAATTAATTATATGCCTAGGTAGAAAGCATAGTGGATTTTTTTTTTTTTTTTTTTGGGGGGGGGGTTGTTGTGTGTTTCTTTCTAAATTTTTATCTTTTTTTTCTATGAAAAAGAAGAATTTCAGGAAATCAGAAGCCAACCTTCCACACGCGCATACAAGCATATGTACACATATGCCACCTAGTAATATCTGTCAATTCTGTTCCTGTTGAATGGAAGCCTGTGTGAGGTGGGAGATCTTATTTCTTCCCCACCTCTAAACCTTAAATGGAAGTTGAAGATTGCTGCAGTTCACTACTTCAGACAAACAGACCCATTGTTTATGTCTTACAGTGCACTTGCAAGCAAAGAAGCCGTGCATGAAACACTTTAGGCAACTTTATGCAGTTGTAAGTGATCAGGGACACTTGAAATTATCTAGAGATACAAATCTCTTTCTACATTGTTTACCAATATATAGTTACTTTATAATTTATGACAGATATTCAATACACAGTCATTCACACCCTTTTAAATCCCAAGCCCGAACATTAATATCAGGCCACAAGAAGACCACAAAACATAAAGGTCAAATCAGAAACTCAGCATAATATGTCTGTAACCTTGTGTCCATCTGTGTCTGCTACCAGATGTGACAGAAGCGCACACACATAATCTAGAACTGGATTAAACTGTCACCTCATATTAAAAGCCAGATATTAATTCCCAAATATAACTTCTTTGAGCCCTGATAGATGCAAGTTTCTGTCTCTTCTAGAGTGCTATTAATAGATGACACTTATAATTCCAGACACGTCCTGTGTTCTGGACAGAAATTCAAAATCTTAAGAAATATTCTTGAATTCTTTTATACTAAGGTTAGGCGGATTTCAAGCATGTAAGGTAGAGATGAAAATAGACTCCTATTCCCAAGCACAGTTAAGGAGCATATAAAAATATATTTTAATTATTTTTATACTTAGAAACAGAAAAAGAAATTCTTGTATGGTTAGAGTACTCAGCTAGTTAGGATGCTGCATCAGGAAGTGCTAGTCTTAATTTCTAGATCCTTTCAGACAAAGCAAATTAAAACCTCTCTTTTCTACTTTATCTCACATCAGTTAACCCTAACCTCATATTCTTGACAGTGCCAGTAGCCTGTTCTTCTGATGAAGCTGAACTAATATTCTAATAAAAAATACTTGTTCATATGAACAGAAAAATCTACAAAGAATGAAAATGTTTTAAGCATCAGAGAAAATAGGATTGTCTTGAGATGAATGACTTAAATTTTGAACAAAGAAATACACTTTTTCAATGTGTTTTATACTAAAGAATTCCTGGGTCAAGTACAGAAAAAACAGGTAAGTACCCTCACCCTGTGATGATAGGCAAAGTCACCAAAGTTCCTTATTAGTTAGATCCTATACTGAACAACACAGCTAAAAACAGAGTTTAAGCCATTGAAGAGCTTAAACTGGAAGCCTGAATACATGCTGCAAATATGGCTTGCATAGTTCAGTACAGTGGATAAAAATTCCTCTAGATTATATGACAATTATACATTGTTTGTGTTGTCAGACCTTTGCAAGTAACTGATTTGCACTTATTTTTAGAAAATATATGGTCTTTTACATCCAGAGGAAAAGAGATTTTAATTTTTTACAACTTCATCTAAATATAGATGTGTACCTAGCTGCATCAAATTTAATACACATCAAAGAACAATGAGTCAATTTTGGAAATGACATGAATCATTGTGCCAGTATATAGTATGAAGTAAGAAGACACATTACTTGTAATGAAGAGATGTGCATCAGAATGCACATGAAACTCAAAAAATTTGCACTTCTCATGTATGAGCCTTTCTTGGTTTGCATTTTTAACATATAATGTCCCTATTGAAGACTGTATTTTTTCATTCTGTTTTGCATACTATTCTACAAGTGTTGTTTTCAAGAGCTGCTGTACTGCAGACAGTTCAAAACATAAATTTATAATCATTAACTGTACCCTTTGGATGACAGAGAACTTGCATGAATCCCTAATAGTATTTAATAACTATAAGACTTTTTTAAAGAACAGCAATGAACTCATGGAGGCAGAGAAATGACAGCTTTCAGCAAAGTATCAGCAGACTTCATTTGTTTCTGGCCCACAGAGACATTCAGCTTAAGGCACTGCCTCAGGCTTTTGGGTTTCTTAAATCTTATCTCCTTGAGATCATTTACACTGCTTTTTGCTTCCCACTAAACAAACCTATCTTAATATTTCATCACCCTAGTGCAGTTCTGCATTTTAAATCCAGGAAATATCTTTCTAGAAAGAAAAAACTATAGAAAAAACTAGTATCCCACCATTAACCATAATCAGAGAGAATAAAAAATAAGGTGTCAGTCATGTTTCAACACATCTATTTACAAAAAAAATAAAGTATGTTCTTGGTTGAACAAAAGCATTAGTCTACAAAACTCTGCTCACGGGGATAACAGCACAGGCTTTCATCAATGTAACAAATCCTGTGAATAGAATTGTTTTTTACTCACTTATTTTATGCAATGTAAGAGGCAAAATGTTATGCAAGTAGAAAGAGTTCCTTCAGCAAGTACAGTGGCTTCGCACAGGGGCCCTGTCAGTGCAGTTAGAGTAGCAGAGGTCTGCAGTGTCATACACATTGATCTGCAGATGATACAGAAATCCTTACTTTTTCTTAACCTGATTTTGCATAGAATTTCCCATCATAAACAGTGAAATCCACTGAAAAAAAAAGAAATAAAGAAAACAAATAAACAAACAAACTTGCTTAAATATATTAGAAACACAATGCAATGTTCATTCACCTACAAGTTGAGTCCTTTGTTACACCACTTCAAACCTCTGGATATGCTTCCAATCCTTACTCTAAATTTTCAACAGTGTTGAATATTGAAGAAGAGAAATTTGCTCTAAGGAAGTAAATGCCACTAAATCATAGAATCATAGAATTGCTAGTGTCGGAAAGAACCTTAAGGTCACCTAGTTCCAGGATATTAAATAAACCAAATGCAATACAGTCAGCACTTGGGAAAATAATGAGGAATGTTAACCTAGCTATTAAGACATTACAGAAGGCAAAATTTCTCATTCACATGCACTGTGCCGCCCAAAAATCATAGAAATCTATTGCCTATAAATCACTGTAAGACCTGCACAGGTATCTAAGACAGTATTTGTCTACTGAACTTCCTCTAACATTCAGAGGCTTCCTGGATATGGCCCAGGAAGACAAACTTGTGAAAAGAAAACCTTAAATCCATCTGTTTAAAAGCCTTTAACTCTTGCCTGGAGCTGAATCCCTCCACCAACATGCATACATGGGCAGCAAAATAAAAGACAACACTAAAATTCCTTGAAAACAAGCACCACCATCCTTGAAAATACCAGGGCATGCACAGGACCAGTCCTCCATTACATACTGTTTTCATCCTGTAACAGGAGCTCTAGATTGAACAATCACTTAATAAAAGTATAGACTGCCTACTCTGCCAGAACCAGAACCTGTGTCACCCTTTCAATGATAAACAGATCTAGCAGATAAATTCAAATACCTAGTGCAGCTGTTTTCCTTTCTCTCAGCTCATTGTCACTGAAAGACAACATGCCCCCTCTCCTGGATTCTCTCCTAATCATGCATTGATTTGAAAAGTATCCTATTTATGAGCAATAATAAAGTACAATTACTTTTTGAGGCGTCTTCAACATGTGAAATAATTCAAATACTCTACAGAAAGGCTCTGTAAAGGCATTCAGAAGTGCTGAGTCTATGTGGGCAAGTACTTGCTCTACAGATAAGTATTCTGGTTGATATGGGCAGTGCCTGGGAGACTGAAGGAGAAGAATGTTAACCCTTATATCCAGCTCTGCTTCATTTTCCTGATACAGCAGGTGGTGAAAATCAGGCCTTTTCCATTATATGGTGGGGAATGGAAAAAAAAATAAAGAGGAAGGGGAAGACACAAGGAGGAACTGGAATCAGTGGAAGAACATGAGAATGCAAAAATTGCGAGCTAGGACACATGCTCACAGATGCTCTGCAATGTGCATGTAAAAAATATAAATTTTAAATTAATTGATGTGGTATTAAACTCAGTTTTCTCTCCACAAAGCAATTATTTTACTGTTAAGGTGATCTTGCTCTCATGGGAAATCTGTTCTCAATGACAGATGCCTCCCACACAATCCCCTCTCATCCCACCTTCCCCCAGAAAACATCTGTAACAGAGCTGCTTTATTATTCTGGAAAATTTGTTTTCTTCCTGCAGCCTCCAGACTCACTATTCATTAGAACTTTAAAATTTTATTAGGGGTAACACTTAACTTAGAAAGGCTTCAAGGGCTCCCTGGGCAACATGTATGCCAATCTAAAAGTTTTTGAATTTGTAACAATGATCACAACACTGATCTACAAAAACCACATAAATAGGCAGTTTAATCCAAATTTACTCACTTGTACATTGTGTGAAAAAAAGTGAATTGCGTGGAGTTCTTTTAAACAAATGCATTACTTGCATCCATGAATTAGTATAGCTCTTCCTATCCTCCCCTACACTTTTGCACACCATAGAGAAATCAGGCAAATGGGTATAAGCACCCCTGGGAGCTAAGCAAGAAGAGAGGAATGGAAATATGAGTTCAGCTATTGAGGACCTATGCTTCACCAGGCCCAAAAAATCATGGCAATCAGAAATATGAAATGAATGTTTCCTCTTCCTCTAATCTCCCACCCCATGCCCTTGCTTCACTGAACAAGGCTATATAGCAAGCACAATTCTTGTGGACCCTTTTCCTGGATGTCGTGTCCTCTGGCCATAGAGCAGATTTTACACAGTTATTTCCTGTTGTATCCTTGTTCACACAATGTGAGTCTCAAAGATTGAAGTGTGTGATGAATAGCAAACACCAGACTCAGACGGGTCAACTTTGAACGTTTAGAGTAAGTCTTTAACATTATACTGTATCCAAACCAGTTGTTAGTACTGTTGCCTCCAAAACTATCGACGATATCAGGTTTTTGTTTGAAAATCCTTTCTGTGTTTTATTAATTTGCAAGTACTGGTAATTTTTACAGTAATATTATGCAACCTCATTTACATAGTTTCTCAAGGTAATAATTTCTTGTCTCACCTTATAGTTTTCAAACTTTGGTTTATTACCTTTCAAAGCCTTCTAAATCCATTTACAATTTGTATAGAAAATAAAAAATAAAAATCTGGTCTGTTATGATGCTGCAGTATTACCTCAAACAAACTTCCAGGGGGAAGAGCAGAAAAGAAAGAAAACATTGTTTTCTTAACAAATTCTTTGAAGGAAGAAGGGAAAAGAAATTTCAGAAGTAAATTAGAATGACATAATTTGACCTTGCAAAAAGGGCATTGCCTCTATTATAAAAAAAAAAAATAAATATGAGCTACTACTGACATTATATGAAGTAGAAATAATGGGTCTCTAAGTTTCTGGTAAGCTCATTTTTTTACTCACATGTCAGGGAAAATGATTGTTTTAAGAACCAAATCTAGCATCAAAGTAACAAGTTGTCCAACTGATGAATTAGAATCTTTCTTCTCTACCTTCTCCTGTAAAATTTTCAAAATATCCTTAAGCTATAGACAGACCATTTGGAACTATTCAAAGGTCAATTCAGCTACACACTATATCGTTAGATTGCTGCACTATCCAAGGGATAAAACTCATTTTAATCCCAAAGTGAAGTAGATGTTATGAGACAGGACCATGGGGCCTGGATGCTGAACAAATTATTTACATGCAGTCAGTCAGAAATTGATGTATTAACCTATTCTAGAAAAAAAGCAAAAAAGCAAAAAACCAAACAAAAATACACCACTGATTCCAAAGAAAAATGGATGGGGACTCATAATTGCATGTTATTTCTTATTACACATACTACAGTGTTCTAAATATTTTATTTAACCAGAATATTTATATTTTGCTGAAGACCTAAATCTCTATCAATCATACCAGTCTGAGGAGCAAGGCTGATAACAAGGTAAATTGGCAAATCTGTGCTATATACATGAAAATAAAGATGTGTAAAATATTTCAATGCATGAGAGTTGGATACTGAAATTTAAGTCAGTAAATTGAGATTTTATTTGTTAAATTTAAATTAATTAGACATTAGAACTATGAAATAAAGCTTTTTGCTTTTGACACATTAAGCTAACAGTAATTATTTTAGTTAAAAATGAGAAATTGTTTAGTCAAAGTCTTCCTTACTGCATGATACTTGACAATTTAAACAGTGACTACAACAGTCACAACAGGGTACTCAAAGCAGCTTTGTCAAACACTAAGACTCATAGTAGTCTTCAAATTCCATAGTTGGTAAAATAGATACTTTAGTAAAAGGGATTACTTTCTTTAGACTTGAAAGAAAGCAATATCTTTCCAAAAGGAATAAAATAGCAATGAATAATACACAATCTTATAATAAAAAATGAATTCATAACTGTGCAATTATTCTAAGATTAAAAAGCATACCAATTTTTAATTAAAATATTTTTCTATTGGATACTTGGATTCCATACAAAATAGGGGCTGTTCAACTCTTACTGCTAATAATTTTTCCCTTTCCTCATTTTTTTTTTTAAGATCAAAGTTCAGGTTATATTTCAGGGAATAAAACAATGCCTTGCAATGATACCCAAGCTAGTTCTTATTTCATAAGCAGAAAGCATTTTAGAACCACACTCTCCATAGCCGAATTAGCCCCGTTATAGCAATTACATAGTATTTCAGTTAGGGTAGGCAGCCTTGTTTCTGGGCATTAATGAGAATTATATTAATGCAACTGTAGAGCTGCTGTGCCAGCTTGCCTGTCCAGACACTGCAACACTCAGATCTGCAAGTTCAAGATCAACAAGATTAAAACAGATTTAGTTTGATGAGAGAAAAGGCCAGGTTGGATGGAGCCTTGGGTGACATGGTCTAGGGTGAGGCACAGAAGGGCAAGGAAGCTGGAACTAGATGATCTTAAGGTCCTTTGCAACCCTAACCATTCTGATTCTCTGGGCTGAGAAGGATTTGTCATTGTTTTGTTACGTGAAGGAAAATATGTTCAGCAGCAATGACAGAGAGACTTGAAGCTCCATGAATCCAACAAGGCAGCACAACAGCTTGAGACCAGGGGAAAGGTAAACTGCATTTAAATAATTCTCAGAGTAAAGAAACAAACCAGAATCTTTTGCAATCTGGTGCAATAACCACCAAATAATCATACAATATTTATATGGTATCCTTTCTTCCTTCAGCTGTCTTCAGCTCATAGTTCTGTGATTCAGGGCTGAGAAACACGTTCAGATGCCCAGATCTACAAAATGAGTGGCCTTTAAAGCCCCTGTCTTTTCAGAAGTTCCTACACAGTTCTGCAGGTGTTGTGTGGGCAATAAAAATGCTTGATTAAGAACAGCAGTGACCAGAAGGTATGCAAATAATTAGAGCTGCTATTAAACTATCTCACTTTATTTTCAAGAGAATATTTTCCTCAAAAAAATTCATCCTGCTAAAATTAAAACTAGCATTGATGCAATTTCTTCCAAAATCAGCTGGAATCCACTCTGACATCTTCAGTGGGAAGGTTGTCATGGTTTTTGCTGTGCAAAGCCTGTATGACAGCTTGGCCTGAAAGAAGCTTCAGGAATTTGCTAATGACAGGATCACTTATGGGGCATACTTATACCATTCATCTACAAATTTACTAATATAAAAGTACCTTGTGAGTAAAATATACAGAATCAGACTGTGTTAAAAAAAATTACCATTTACAAAATGCTAGAGGCTGAAAGTGGAAATTATTCCATACCCAGCTCATGAGAAAAGTAGCAGCAAAAAGTGCACAGAGTCCATTAAAAGGAAGTTGAATTACTACCAGTTAATAAACACCTTAACTCTAAAAATAATAATTCACTTTATTAAAATTAAATTACTCATATTGTGCAAAGCATAAACCTGACTAAAATATTCTTACTTAAAATAATTTTGCTACAAGTAGTGATCATTATTTAAAACCTTGGATTAGTCTGGTCTAATATATATGACTCTTTCCACAAGATACTGTTGGGTGATTTGGAACTTAGAATTGCATGTAAGATACAATTTCTAAAGGTTTACAATTTAAATAGTGACCTCCAAAAAACCTCTGAAAAATCTCTTGAGAATTTTCTCCTAGCATATACCCAAGGCAAACAATTTGTGTTTTTTTACTGTTTTTTCCCCACATAAATAATTTGCAAGATATATTCAGCCTCATTGCCATTACTGTAATAAGGGAACTGATTCAAATCTAGCTGAAATTTTAAGTAGGTGCATAGAGACCTTACGGAAGATGAATGCAATGGGATGTTTAGATATAAGTCAAAGACAATAATGTGATTTACATTGTTTTCACTGAGCTTTGCATCAGCCCTGTGATAATTTGTATCAGCTAAGATAACATTAATCACCTTAACAGCTTGTTTACCTTCTCTATTTTATGAAAAAAGAATGTCAGTTTATTGGTGCTTGTTTGTGAAACAGTACATTTACCTATATGCTATACTTTGTTTTATAGGTGGATAAATCAACGCACTGTAGTTTTAGAGAGATACAGCTTTACAGGTTGCTTTCTGTCAAAATGCTACAAGATGGTTAAAAAGCAACATTCTGTGAAGCCCTTGACCATCATGAACATCAATAGCTCAATATTCTAATATTCTGTGAAATCTTCTCTACACCAGAGACTAATTTTGCATTAATGAGCACCTGTCTATTTCTCTAGTCTTACTACAAAGATCATGGGGAAAACAGGATAAATAAAAAGGAGAGGAAAAGCAATTTCATTTTAAAAGGTAGTATTTATAGACAGTTACATTATACACAAGAGAAATATTAATTGCATAAGCACAGATGAAAGATAGAATTAAATTTCTCAAGTAGCTAAAAAGAAAGGTCATTATTCATGAAACATAAGAAAATTAAATAAACTTGTTGACTTGCCCACAACATCACCATCTGCATAGCCAAAAAGGGAAGCGAGCTATTGTCAACAGTATGCTTTACAATTGTCTTCAGTAGTATGGTAACTTCCAAGGGAGACACACTATACATGAATAACTACCTCACTTAAGCACAAATGAAAATCCTCAAAAAAATATTCAAAGAATAGTCACATATAATAATGGCACAAGTATGAGGGTTAAGAGGTAGGTCATTGGCAGCAGCATTAGCTTTTTATGGGGTAAAAGTAAATCAGGTCTCTTTCAGCTTCTTTCTGCCCCTCATTACTCCAAGATAAATGTAAGAGAGAAAGTAGGCCATGAAGGCAAGATCTTTTGGAGCATTTCTCTTGGACTAAAACTTGCAGTGTTAAGAGTTTTGAATGAGCCTGGTTCTAGAAATTTAACAAAAGTTTTGGAAGGTCAAAATTAACTCTCTTAAAACAACCAGGCAGAGAAGGTGCAAAGTTTGACCCTCTCTGTACATATTCCTATTTTAGACAAGAACAAAAACATCAAGTGACTTGCTTAATTAACCAGTGAACTGAGACTTGCAAACTGTAATCGTAATAAGTTTACATAATTGATCTACAGTGCAAGAATTGTTTGCTGGAGAAATCAATGAATTTTTATTAGTGAAGAAATTTAAGGTTATTTTATTTCAGACAATTTCCAGATGGTAAAGCGAGAATACATTTATTGAACAAATTTTTCATCACTGCCTAGCTACAGAGCATAATGTCAGACCTTGGAGATGATACTTGGCTTAACATTAAGAAAAGCTGCTAAAGTATTCTGAAAAGAGGTCAGTGTATTTCTTTGTTCCCTGAAGAAAAACACAATCTTGTTATCATTCAGCCTGTAGGCATCTTTATTTTTTCCCTGAAGGAGCATTAGGATGCAACTTGAGAGACATCCTGTTCCCCCTCACTACTTGGTCTCCAGGCAAAAGGCAGTATTTTTTTTTTTTTCTTTTAAAGCAGTATTCTGATTCATTTTGGATACAATTGGAAATAAATGAGGTTTATTCTTCTTCTTGTGACATCCAGAGTTAGAAAACCACT
The DNA here is from genome assembly GCA_024733675.1 of Psilopsiagon aymara. Taxonomy (NCBI): domain Eukaryota; kingdom Metazoa; phylum Chordata; class Aves; order Psittaciformes; family Psittacidae; genus Psilopsiagon; species Psilopsiagon aymara. Next base: position 33,707 of record JANRGW010014842.1, on the reverse strand, counting down.
TACACACACACATTAATATGACAATTAATGCAGAAACAAGTGTGTGTTTATGCAAATTTATATAGTCTAGTTATTCAGAAGCTAAATTGCCTCTCACATTTCTACCTCCCAACTCAAACATTTAATACTTGTTTCTTTGCATTTTTTTAAATATTACTCTCTTAAGTCTTTCCATAATTTTATTCCAAATGTCTGTACTGCTATGAAGTTAAGCTGTTATTAATTAGTTAGGCTCATGCTACAGTGTAGTGTTAGTATCATCTCTGCTAAAACTTTCCATCACAAAGGAATTAACCGAACACTGATCTATACGCATGACTGGTCTACATGGGCTGGAAATTATCCATGTCTCTATTAGCACTGGGAAAATCATGAGCATAGCTGCAAGTTTTTATCAGGTATCTTCTTCATGAACAAAATAATAAAAGCAATCAATTCAAGTATTGTTCTTATGTAACTTTATATATATAAACACATACCTTTAGTTTTTTTAGCAGTGCTATGCCAACCAGCAGATAGCATTCGCTGATGAATTAATAATCAGAAAATGCATTTTCTTTTGACACTGGAAAGGAATATTATATTAAGAGGGGAAGAGGACTCTTTAACCTTCACCTATCATCTGGCAGATAGTCAGTCTCTGAATTTTCAATTTGAATCTCAGTCTGGAAATACAGAGATTCATAAATAACTGGAAACTATTAAAGGGAAATATATCAAATGAGATTATATTCTCTCCTACAGATTAGAAGGGAGACACATGAATGTGTACCAGAATGGGAGAAGGACAGAAAAAAGGACCAAGCAGGATGGTGTAGGCATCATCTCCCTGGCACAAGCATCTGAAGGGTGAATGGCTTTGGATGCAGAAGAGCACTTCTGTTGTAGCGTGGAGGTGGAGTATTACGAAGAACTGAAAGTATCTTCAAAGATGAGACACTGGGGCCAAACTAATCTTTCTTTCTCCCAAGTGAAGATTTTATTTCATGACAATTTAATTTGACCTAAAAAGTATAAAAGTCAAACTGTTCTGTGCAGCATCTGAAGCACTAGAATGCTTGTTGTCATTTCAGTGACAAAACCAGTTTCAGTTCCTGGAAATTCAGTATTCTGAAGAGAGTCATGTACCCTGCTGACATTATTGTTGAGGTTGGGAGATAAAACAGATGCAGTATTAGTAAGTATAGGCAATATATCAGACAGTGAGTAGAGGTTAAAACCACTCAGTTTTCAGAAAATTCTCAGATTATATATCCCTTCCCCAGATCTGTTGAGATATCACTTCTTCTTACAAACATGCTTCGATGAATGCTTAAAAATTAGTTGCGTTTAATAAATATCTTTCTAGAGCATAACTGAAAGCAGACAGCAAAGACACTACACTGATATTGTACCAGTGAAGGGTCTTCTCATATAACAGAATTTTCCTGAAGTAGAAAAGTTTACTTTGCATGTAAAATTGGATCAATTTTCAAATTAAAAGAAAGTTATGAAGTTCAAAGCCTACTTTTTCCTGTTAATGTCTATCTTTCTCATGTTTTCCTGCAGCTGAGTTCTAGTGTATGTTTTCAACAGTTAAAATTCTGTTTTCTGCTTAAACTACCTCTTTCACATTCCTCCCAACAAGTGTTTTGTTTTTTTAATGTGTTTATGTAAAAAAAAAACAAATTTTAAGCTACAAAAGATATGAATTGCTTTCAAAGAACAGCAAGCATCACTAACATGCAAAATGGCTAGTTTTGTGGTTGCAGAACTTTGCATGACTGGACTCAGCAACTTTAAAGCACTTTAAAATTTTATGCTTTCAAGGGTAACAAAGACAGATGTGGGTATAATTTACAACTCCTCAGTTGCAATAAGTATTTTAAAATTCAGCATTAGTTAGTAAAATATTAAGTCATAGAACAAAACTGTCTAAGATGGTTTTTAATAAAGGTGTATATGCAGATTGTGAAAGAAGCAAAAAAGTTCTCAATTACTGAGGTAAAATTACCACTCCAATGGAATCATTAAGAGACACTTTCAAATGGAAAGAAGTTCTGGGTGTTGTGGCTGACTTTTGTTGGACTTCTTCCAACCTCTTAAGAGATTAAAGGTAGCATAAGAATATAATAGGGATATTTTTATTAATTTTTATAACTATCATATGATACAATAGGAAGAAGTTCTTTACCATGAGAGTGGTGAGGCACTGTACCAGGTTGCCCAAAGAAGTGGTAAATGCTCCATCTCTGGCAGTGCTCAAGGCCAGGCTGGACAGCCTGGGAGCCTTGGAATACATGATCCTATATCAAAGAAGCTGTGTGATTTTCTCATTTTCTGGTGTTCATTTTAAAAAACTTGGCTATCATATTTTATAGAAATGTCATGCATCATGACATCAATAATTATAGAAATACATATTTATAGCACGCATTATAGAAATTCAGCAGGTATTGGGGCACCAGTCTAACTGCTCCTTTCAAAACCATTTCATCATTACTTTCCTATTTCTCAAAATATTTAAAAACCACCAGAGGCTGGGAAGACAATAAATGAATAAATTATGAAATAATATTAAAATTTGATTTACTTCCTTTTACACCAGCATCAGTTTCAATTAACATCTGGTGAACTCTGAAACAAATTGATTTAATTACTGTTTCAGAAGTTCAATAATTCACAGCACCACTTTCAATTCTACTGGCAAATCGCAGAATCAGCAGATTTTTCCAACAGAGCTCTCTCCTGTACTGCTGATAGTTGTATTTAATATTTATTTTACATAATTTTTGTTTATAACTGAATTCCAGATTGCTTCTTCCATTTTTACCTCAAAAATTTTATAAGCATTGCTTTAAATAGACAATCTATTCCAAAGTGTGAAGTTACAACTCTGCTTTTCAACTACCAACAGGAAGGGAAAGTAGAGGGCTGGGGAGTGGTGTTTACAGAATTTAACAGATCTGGATTGGAACAGAAAGTGAAAGTTGATTTCATGTCAAAGTTAAAATAATTGGGAATAAGAAAAAAAAAAAAAGAAAATCAGAAGAAATAAGTAGGAAAAGTCTAAGAGGATGACTATATTGCAGCAGACTAGAAAACTCATAATTCTTTTAAAATTTCAACAGCAGTTCTCAGAAATTCAAAATTGTCTGGATTTTAGATAATACATCTATTGAATTTTTACCCTATAAAGTAATAAAAAATAATATTAACTGGCAGGTCATTTCAAAAAAGAAAAGATATCAAAAGATTTATTTATAAACTACCAGCATGTTTTCACTCATTTCGTTTCAGTTTTGGAAGTCTTTGCTCAAAGTTGGTACTTGATATTGATTCACAGACTAATTTTTTGCTGATGAAAATCCTTCTTCTCTAGGAAGGAATTTTCAAGAAAGTATTTTCACCAGTTCTGGTTAGTTTGTGAGACACATGGCATCTTCAGAACATTAAACACATCCCAAGGTAAAACCTTTTCATACTGAATTGATTTTATAGACTAAACACATCACAGACCATTTGCTCTCTGTTTTATGGGAAATAAGCAAAGGCAACTCCTCCAATCATTAAGGAGTTTCTCTGAAACAAGTAAAACAGAAAATAGAGTCAGACTGTTACCAGTTCTATTATAATTAATCTGCTGCACAGAAAAAATTCTGCTGAGAACCTGAAACATTTTTAATAGCGAATGCACCTGAAAATATGAGAACACTTAAGCTTTTTTGAAGCTGACTTGGTGCCCATTTCTGTAGTTACTGTCATTCTGTACCAGACTCCGAAATCTTAAACACATCGACCTACATGAAGCTAGAGCTGTATTCTCCTGCTGCCTCTAGATTGACCCAATTAGTTTGAAAAGCTTCACTGTAATGCATCCCTTGACCTCGTGGAATCTAAAGCTGTGCCACCATCACTGTATATGTACTCAGGAAAGCTGTTTGTTTTAAAAGACTCCAAACTGCCATGATAAGCAGTTGTGCTACCATTTTTATTCTTTCAGGGAAACTGAAAACAGAAGACAGTACCGTAGCTGTCCTGGCTACATGACAGATAACTTGATAACTTATAGGTGTAGGGCTTGTTTACACAGAAAACAGCTCTATAAATCCTTTAGCTTTTTGTCTATTCTTTTGAAAATTTTTGCATATCTGAGACAAAAATGAAGCTGGCCACCCAGTGTCAAATAGCAGAGAACTGAGACGACAGATGGAAGAAGACAAATTGAAGTAGCAGAATAAGAATTTGGGAAGAAGAGCTCATTCCCTGGAAGTATTCATAAAACAGTGGAGTTAAAAATGTACCTATCTTGATTACATGGAATAGTTGCAAGTCTATTTGCAAGCATGCCATGTAAACACAATTTTCCTTTTATCACTCCTTCTTAATAAAGTTCATCTTCACACATGTCTTACGTTTTCATTCCACATCCCCATCCCATCTTTCTCCAAGAGATTTCCATGAGTTACATTATAGGAAATTTATTTTGCCAGAAGGTTGGGACAGAGACACTAACGTTACAGGTGTTAGGATTTACTTCTTCAATGTTGTGGAACACATACAGAAAATATTAATCACAGCCACATAAACAATGTATTGCCTTATTTTCTGATGTAGTTATTTTCAGCTATAGGATTTACCACTTGGTAGAAATTTTTAAGGGAAATGAGAGATAATCTGCTTTGACTTCATCTTAAATGTTTGCTGGTTTTCCTTAGTGGGTTCTCCCTCCTTCCTCTACCCTACTTTTTGGAGCTATATTGACATCTTATCCATAACCAGTAGTAGTTCAGTTGCTCAATTGTTCAATGCATCCACCAATAAACATTCAATTTTTCACATTCTGCAGATCTTTGAACAAAGAGATACCCCACTTTAGTTATTCCTATATATAAAAATGTACACAGATTGTTAAACACTTCAGAACCCAAGAAGACAGTTCCTCATAATTTAAAATTCAACCACCACCCCTACACCAGGAGGGACAGTGGGTGTGGCAAGACAGGGTGGGAAATTGGGGAGAGAGGAAAGCTAGAAGCAGGACAAGGGAGCCCTTGACATGAAGAAGCACCTGGAAACTCACTGGGGACAAGGCAGATGAGTAAGAGAGTGGCCATGGGGCTTCTGGCCAGCTGTCTGCTTCCCTCCCAATTGCTCTGAGGGCTCACAGCCACCATGGTTGCTGCCTGCCTGTCCTCTCCAAAGGAACCTGGCCTGAGGATATGGAGCAAGCTTAAAGGGAAAAGAAATATCCAGAGAGCCCCAAAATACTAATGAAAAGGAGTTGCTAGAAATGGTTCCATGGAGTACCTAAGGGAAAGGAGCAGGCAGCAGAGAGATAATACAGGAGCTGCAAGAGGAAGCCCAATGGCAGCCAGTATATTTTCTGCGCACTCACCCAAATGCCCATCCCTACTTCACACAACACAGACCCTATTTCTTTTAGATCATTTATTCACACATGTCAAGTGCGAGGTCCAACCAGTGGGTTGGAGCAATCCCCACACAGCTATAGGTTGGGCAGAGAAGAGATTCAAGCAGCCCTGTGGCGAAGGACTTGGAGGTGTTGGTCAATGAGAAAAGGAACATGAAACAGCAGTGTGCACTTGCAGCCCAGAAAGCCAACCGTATCCTGGGCTGCATCAAAAGGAGCGTGACCAGCAGGTAGAAGGAGGTGATCCTGACCCTCTACTCTGTTCTTGTGAGACCCCGCTTGGAGTATTGTGTGCAGTTCTGGTGTCCTCAAAATGAAAAGGACACCCAACTGTCGGAACAAGTCCAGAGGAGGGCTGAGAAACTCTCTGGCTCCAGGAGACTGAAGCACTTCCCGTATGAAGAGAGGCTGAGAAAATTGGGGCTGTTCAGCATGGAGAAGAGAAGGCTGCGTGGAGACCTCATAGCAGCCTTCCAGTATCTGAAGGGGGCCTATAGGGATGGGATCCTTAGTTAGGAATTGTAGTGATAGGACAAGGAGCAATTGGTTCAAACATGAACAGGGGAAGTTTAGATTGGACATAAGGAAGAAGTTCTTTACTGTAAGGGTGGTGAGGTGCTGGGATGGGCTGCCCAGGGAAATTGTGAATGCTCCATCCCTGGCGGTGCTCAAGGCCAGGTTGGACAGAGCCTTGGGTGGCATGGTTTAGTGCTAGCTGTTCCTGCCCATGGCAGGGTGTCATTATTTAAGCCCATCTGCAACCCAGAACCACATAGCTGCTCTCTCACTCCCCACGCCCTTCCTCCCCAAGCTCCCAGAAGGATGAGGAGGAGAATCAAAAGAACGTAACTCCCATGGGTTGAGATAAGAGCAGTACAGTAACTAAGGTATAACACAAACCACTGCTGCTACCACCAACAATAATAATGATAAGGGAAATAGCAATGGAAGAGAATACAACCGCTCACCACTTGCTGACTGATACCCAGCCCTACCCAAGAAGTGATCTAACCCTCCTGGGTGACTGCCCCCAGTTTATATAGTGGGCATGATGTGCTGTGGTATGGAATACCTCTTTGGTTAGTTTGGGTCAGGTGTCCTGTCTCTGCTTCCTGCTGGCTTTCCCTCCTCCCTGGCAGAGCATGAGACTCAGAAAGTCTTTGTTCAGACTAAACATTACTGAGAAGCAACTGAAAACATCAGTGTCATCAGTGCTGTTTCCAGGCTTAAAGTCAGAAAGACAGCACTGCACCAGCTACTAAGAAGGAGAAAAATGACTGCTACTGCTGAACTCAGGACACAGGGGTTCAGCAGTACTAGATGATCTCAAGGTCCTTTCCAACCCGAACTATTCTATGATTCATCCAAATCCCATCACAATGTATTAACTTGTTTCCTTTCTCATGTCGGAAGTAAGGGGAAGAAAAAGTGAGACTTTTAAAATGCATTTCTTTCCACTCCCATCCTCCTAGCTGCCTTTGAAGCCAGGAATAAAATGATTTAGTTGTTTTAAAAGAAAACAAATAAAAATGGTTTCTTAGCTACAAGAGCTGCAGTATTGGGCTCTGAGGAATCTCTCCTTGGTGTTTTTAAGGCTTTGCCCATTTACTTATATTGAAAAAAAAAGTACTCATATCATATAAGTGTTATTTTTTTAAAGAAGCGGAAGCCTTTATTGCTTTCCAGCAACGTAGAAGTGGCAAAGCATGCTGTTATAAGAACTCATACTCCTTGAAAAAAAGCAAAGAATTTCAAAACTGAACAACAGAAACATAGCATACCTTCAGCAGGGGCAAATAGCTTTATTTTACTTAACGATATAGTGTATGATATCCCTCCTGCGAACCTACCAAGCTTTATTTCAAAACACAAACCTAGCAGTGCCTTGAATTGAAAGACAGTTAATTATTCTAATATCATAGCATCATAGAATACCAGGTTGGAAGGGACCTCAAGTAACATCTGGACCAACCTTTCAGGCAAAGTATGACCTAGACGACATGTCCCAGCACCCTGCCTAGTTGAATATTAGAAACTTTCAACACTGTGGAGTCCATCACTTCTGTGGGGAGATTATTCCAATGGCTGATTGTTTTCATTGTGACCATACCACCATCTAACTCTGTGGGCTCACAGTGGAGCCTTTCCCTTTGCCTCTCCACCCCATTACCTTCCCCCTTCCCTGCTACTTAACTCCATATGTGGGTATCATGCTTTGATCAAGTCCTACACCCTGACCTGAGAGTACATCAACAGCTAATGCACTGAGCCTGAAAACTCCTGCCTTCTTAAGTGCTCAGCTGAAAAACTCTCTGGCTGCATCAGGAGCTGAAGTTAAAATCAGGCCATGGGACAGCAGAGGCTTCCTCTCTCTTCTTCTTGTCCAGGATGGGAGGCAAAGGCCAGAGTAACCTGCAAGGGGATATGACCAGGGGTATGCACGGCATATGAAACTGCATTCCATGAACTAATACCATTTATATTATTTGGCAAAAAAAAAAAAAATGTAGAGATTGTCAGACTTGGACTGTCTGATAGCTGATAACATATTAAGGCAGAGAAGTTAATTAAATACAAATATTTGTCCTGTCTGAGATACTTTAGGGCTTTCTGAATGCAACAGATGTAAGCACATCAGGGAGAGAGATAATTCTTGTATCTGGAAAATATTATTGTCATAAAGAATTAATTGTGAGCAGATGACACCAAAATGAAGTGTTTAGTAGTATCAAAATAAAATGAAGAGGATAAGATGTAACGTTATATTAACCAAAGCAACAGAGATATGGCCCTAGGAAATTTTCTATCAGAAGTTTCAAAGTTCATTTTAGAAATGGCAACTGCAGGATTTGGTTGCACACCCTATCATTCAAGCAGGTTAACAAACTATAGTGATTATTAATTTGCTCCACCATGAAAATACCTGTGGTTCATTGGAACTAACTCAGAGACCAAGAATAAATGTATTATTCTGGATAAATATATTTTTTATTCTGAAATTACTTTGAGAATGATTTTTAATGTTTGCAGAAGAGTCAGGAAGAATAACGAAATAAAACATACACCTGCTATTTTAAGATCCTCTTTGTCTAGGTTATGATTTTTGATTATCAGGGTAAAGTAAACAAGTGCATAACTTTCATTGAGAGGAAGCAAATTCATTTATGCTAAAGCCATTTCTATTGGCTGTATGTGAAAAAACAAGTACAAACTGATGAAAAGTTACCTGTAAGAAAATGCATTACCAGAAAAAAAAAATAATTGTGCAAATAAACAAAAATGGGGGACAGGAAAAAAAAAAAACAGCACAGATGTATGCTTCCTGCTGGTGTAAATCAATCTTAAAATAGTTGACCATTAAGATGTCCATGGTCTAAATAACATATAAAGTGGGAAAAAGGAAGATGAGGAAACTATATTCTATCTGCCCCAGCCTCCCCCTACAAACTGCTGTTCTGGCTCATGTTAAAACAAAGGTTCACCTGGTAGCATTAGGAACCAGGCTGGGGAACTGATCTAACTGTAAGTAGAGGAAAAGGTTTGCTTTTCATCTTCACGTTTTTAGGGAAGCGTGAAGGAAGGGATGTCCAGTGAAATAGATTTGGTCGCTGAAACTCAAGAGCACGCTTGCAAAAGGAGTAGGAGCAAGGAACAATACTAACCTATTTAGGAGAGCTTCCAAGAAATCGCCCTGTAAATTTCATGTTTCCTCAAATGGCCACATCAACCACCCAGCTTGTTTTGGAAGGGTCCTCTTGATATCAAAGCATCCTTGCACATGGCAATACAAGCATTCTAAGCAGACATGATTTTTGCTTGATCTAAAACCATAGAATTCTGTCTCTGTTAAAAAAAGAAAAAGAAAAAGAAAAGTCATTATAGGATATAGCTATTCTGAGAAAAAGTTTATAATTTTCTTTTTCAAAGCTGCCTACAAGTGTAAAGACATTGTTCTTTAGTAATAAAGGTGAATCTATCGAAAAAGGATAGAAATGCTCCTTAGAAGGGGGATTGATTTTTTCTTCATTTTATGTTTTCAAAGAGAAAGAAAAAAAAAAAGATAAAATAACAATGTTTCCCTTTGGAGGAAGTACTCTGTTTTACCCAGATATAGTGCTGATTGAGACTCTGAGTGCTCAAGTTCTCCTTCTTAGACCCACGGCTAAATGTGAAACTGAATGACCTGGTAGAGGTCATTCCTCCTGCAATTGCAGAAGCTGATGGATGAGGCAGGATAATTCAGTGAACACGCTGGATATTGGTCTCCTGGGTTAAAGAAAGAAAGAAAAAAGAACATTTTGAAACAGGAGGACGGTGCTTACCTGTTTTTAAGCACTTTTTGTTGTCAGGAGCTATAAGTAATGTAAACTTTAAGAACACCAGGAAATATAAACTATCATCTTGTTAATCAATAGAGTGTCTTAATACCAAGGAGTATAAATAGAACTCTATATAAGAAGGCAGCCTTGGTACTTCTCATAGCTAATCTGCTTCAACAAAAAAACACCCTTGAGAGAGCGTGATAAGCCATCATCTATTTTGGGACTATAGTTGTGTAATTGTACCTTCAATCAGAGAAAGAATTCTGTTTGCTTTGACTTTCATGTGATGTGAAATCAAGCATTACACTCCTCAGTACTGATGTAGACATGCACTGTGTCCTGAATGGATTCTGGGAAAGAAGGTACAAATACCATTGATCAGTAAAAAAACAGAAAGGAAAAAAGAAAGATACTTACACAACTATGAGACGCTGACAGAAAAGCATGATCTTATTTAGATTTTTAAGAAATATTGAATTAAATTTGATCATTTAACATATCTGTAACTTTCTGGAAGGATACACCAGTCCCAAGCTCTTATGCTGTTCTGAGACAAACAGTGACTTCAGCCTGTATTTGTGACTAAAGGGGAAAGCCATTTGAAATCCAAAGCTGGGCAAATGTACTGCATGAGTGCTGCATGAATACTATTATTCATGAAGAAACACATACAGCAGTACTATGGATTTTATTTTTGCTGGCAGACCATAGATTTTTATTAACCTAATTTGTTATTTTGTGTTTAGTAGTATCTGACTCAGCCCAATATTATGGCTTCAATTCTCCTGTGATACTCTGCACATATAAAAGTTTTTTGTGATGCAGAATTGTGCCACAATTACCCATATCACTATCTGCTTTTGGTAGTAAGTCCAAATCCTAGAAGTCTTCACAGTATTTAGTAGTTGCTAAAAAAGTCACAGTATTTCCCATGAAAATCTGTGGCTACAAACTCCACAAAAATACTATGTATTGCATTTAAAATCTTGGCTTGTTAACAAATGCAGTAGTACAAACTAATTGTATTCTGCAACAGTAGCAAATCTGATGGGAAAAAATAGCGTGACATAACTTCTTGTATGAACAAAGCGTTCATACAACATTCTTTGTATACTAAAATGGCACACTTTGTGGTCTATTCACATCCATTGAAAAGCTCCAAGATTATTTGGATTTTATAAATAATATAAATAATACAACTAACAGTATATTACTATTATTTATATTACTTGCTAAATGTAGCAATGTCAGCAGCAACAGCAGCATACAATTTAATAAAAGAAAGATATCAAAGCACTGTCATTCCAAAAATAAAATATTCCTACATCATCCAGAACTAATTTACTGTCGCATAAGGTAAAATACTACAGTAGTCAATTCTTTACATAACTTAAGAATATGGTGCTTCTAAACAATTTTAGTGTGGGCATTGCAGTCAAAAAACAAATGGATTATAAATTTGACATCTTTCTATATTAGAAGTAGAAATACCAAAGTTTGTTTCACTTCAGCATTGAAACAGCAAGAAAAAAGAAAAACTTAGGAATCACAGGAAAAGAAACAGAGAACAAACCCATGGTGAAATCGTATGTTGAGTACGAAGGTTTGATCTCATATTTCAAGAGATGCTATAAGAGTAGAATTACATAAACATTTAGGTTGGAAAAGACCTGTAAGATCATCAAGTCTGGCCATTAACCTAGCACGGCCAAGTCCATCACTAAATGACATCCCTAAGCACCACATCTACACGTCTTTTAAATACCTCTAGGGATGATAACTCCACCACTTCCCTGGGAAGCTTCTCACAATGCTGGCTAACCCTTAGCACAATTTGAGGCTGTTACAGGTTGTCCTATTTCTTGTTACCTTGCAGAAGAAATCAAGATCCACCTCTCTACAACCTTCTTTCTGGTAGTTGCAGAGACCGATAGTCTCCCCTCAGCCTCCTTTTCTCCAAGACTACATGACTCAAGCTCCTTCAGCCACTTCTCATCAGACTTGTTCTCCAGACCCTTCGCCAGCTTCATTGCCCTTCTCTGGACCTACTCCAGCACCTCAATATCTTTCCTGTAGTGAGGGGCCCAGAACTGAACACAGTATTAGAAGTGTGACCTCACCAGTGCCAAGTACAGGGGGATGATCTAGTCCTGCTGGCTATATTATTTCTGATTCAAGCCGGGGTGCTGTTGGCATTCTTGGCCACCTGGGTACATTGCTGGCTGATATTCATCTGGCTGTCGACCAACACTTTCAGATCCTTTTTCACCAAGCAGGTTTCCAACCACTCTCCCCCACGCCTGTAATGTTACATGGAGTTAGAATAGGCAAGAGAATAATCAAAGGCATAAACCAATTTTCATACAAACAAGTGAGAAGATTAATTTTCTAATACACACCTCTTTAAGAAGGCTGTGTGTTTTACATAACAAGATGGAAAGTGCAGCCTATCATGTTAAAAAGGTGAGTTGCAAAAATGTCTCTCACAGCTCTTATCATTCATGCTAGCTTGAAGGCTGGAAGGTTCTCCTGGGTACTCAGGTGAAATCCATCCACCAGGAGGATTGCTCTGCTTACTTTCTGAGATATTAGCTTCTGAGACTTTTTCTCTGCAGCAATCTTCAACACACCTGTTAATCTTTCTTGACTTGCTTTACAGTTGCCCTATATCTCAGAAAGCAGAGTATTATAGACTTTCACAATCTAAGTTAAAGTACTTGAGAGTGTGTTGTGGGACCCCAAGCTGTTTTCAATCAGCTGTTGTCAGTTACAAAATCATTTAACCCAAACAAGAACTGCCAGAAGCAAGTATTTGTCACCTGGTTGTAGCTGAATGTAATACCAAATCTGAAGTTTGAAAAGGAAGACATCTTAGACAGCATGATGCTTAGTTATTCCCACCATCAAATTATCTAGAGGAATTGCTCTCATGCTTATATTTTTCTAAATTACTGCTGTAGTTTTATATATAACTTGATGGAATTTCAATTGCTCTGATTCAGCAAACAAAATGCTTTGCAACAAATGTGGATCACATTTGTTGTTTACTTCACCATCTAGTTAGCAAACTGTAAGTGATAGGGAGGTCACAGAGTTTGTCTTCATTTTATGACTAAGAAACATTTCTGCCAAAGTCCAATGTTGTAAGACTTGGCCTGATCCAACAACTCAAAACTTATAAAATGAAATAAAAAGGGTTTGACACTGGCAGCTGTACCAATGTGGGTGCTTTTCTGGAAAATCACAGTACTCTAAGCTGCTTTAATTATGTATTCACACTTCTTACCATTTGTTATAGAGGGAAAAACAGTTCCTTGCTGGCCACAGTTAAACCGGTCATAAATTTTTATTCATGAGTCACAGAAATTACAAATTTTCCTCTAAAATGCTGCACATTAAAAATTTATGATGCACATATGGCACATTTATGTATTTAGTTAAGTTCCTGTTCAGTCACTCTGTTGCATTTTCCAGTTCCCATCATTACAACTCACTGGCTCAGCTGCTGGCAAGGAAACAAAACCAGCTTTGTTTAAAGAGCATTAGTATCATACTGGTAAATTGACGTCTGGCATAGAAGAGTGCTATGCAAAAAGCTGACTGCTCATATCACTGATCAAGTAGAAAATTAACTCAAAATTAAGAGAATTGCTTCTATGATTTTCTCCAAAAAAGGAAAACACAAGCCAAAAATCAAACCAATTTGGTTTGAGAGGAGTTGTCTGTTATCCAAACCAATGTTTCATTTCCCTTCTGATTTTTTTTAAAGTGTTTTTATATTAAATAGATTTTTCTTCCTTATTAAAAAAAAAAAAAATCATGGAAAACTAATATCTTACATTTTGTAAATATGTAAATGGAATGCTATTTCAATAAAATTGTTGCCTTAGAGCAGAAAAGGAGGGAAAGGTCACTTAAAAAAGTTCAACAATTTCAACTTAAATTTGCAAATATTCCTACTCAAGATGTGGGCACAGTTTTGGGCTAATATTTAGAGCAAAAAATATTTCATGTTATGTTGGGTATCATCACAGTAGCAAATTCTTTGGGTATGTTTACTGATCATGTAACTGACTTGTTTTTTTCTCTTTGTAGCAAAGATTTTAGCATCATCTTCATAGCTAATTAACTTTTAAATAGTCTTATGTAATTTTCATGAAATAAAGAAATAGAGCATTTTCTTAGCAAATTTAGATTGTTTACATTTCTTATTGCTGTAGCACATAGATACCTATGACAAAATGAAGCCTGGTTGAGTCAGGTGCAGCACACATAAACAGAAAAAGTAAATGTAAAAGGGAACACAACGAATGGTTAAATAAGAATAGCCATACAACAGCCACCTTTTACAGAGAGCAAAATGGGTTCCATAGGTAAAGAGACTTAGTACTCAGCCTGTGTCTGCTCTTTTAGCTGAATAAAATTAACAGAATAAAGGCACAGAGAGGTAAAATACATTATGACATTTTGAAAGCAAGACTAGATCTAGAGTTATATGCCCTATGTTGTGCTGCTATGCTATTTTATACTTGCAATTTGATGGTTTGAAGCACCGTAGTGCACTGTTTTCAATATATTTTTGAAGATCAGTCATCATTAATATTTTTGCAAAGTACTATAAATCAACAATTTTGCTGTCTCTGAAGTCCTGCACATTGGTTATGCTCGCTAAACAGCATGTAAACTCAAAGGGACATGAAGTGAATGTTGATAGCAGCTCAGCTAACCAGAAGAGTAGAGTTGCTTCCAACCATATATAAAGTCCTGAAAACCTTTGCTATATTTGAATTGAAAAAGTATTTGCCAGAGTTCTGAAGACTTGCATCTGTAACTACTTCTATAACTACTGCTGTGAGAACAGTGTGACACTTATGGTTAGGGTTTCTGTGGAAGCCTTCCTGTATTCAAGGATGGGCTTCAGCTGTTACATATTTTCAGATTTCTTATTGTGCATTAATTAACAAGTCATGGGAAGAACACACAAAAAAGGAAAAACCTGCAGCAGTTTTGAAACAAGAAACACCATACATTGTTATAAACGTAAAATATTACTTCAAAAGAGCAATAATTTCATAATTTCACTGCAAATTTTGAGCTTACCATTTTGAGTGATTTAGAAAGTAGGCAAAATGCATTCATTCCCAAATACAAATTTATGTAATGTATGTTTGCTGATATTATATTGTGTTTGTTTTTATAGGAATCCATGGAACCTGAAAGAAGTAAATATTAAAAAATTTTGCTTTAGACACAAAAAAGCATATAGTGTAGAACATACTTCACAGTGCAACCTATTCTTTAGTGCTAAAAGATAAAATAACATTATAATGGACTTCAAAACCAAACAGTCTGAAAAAATTCTGGGCAAGTGTTTATACTGCTAGAAAAGGTAGAAAGCATTGAAGATGCGGGGGTTTATTATAATGGGTTTTCATTAATTTTCTTTATAAATACATAATTATTTATATGTATTTGTGTCTGGTAAAATAATATATTTAACTAAGATTATCATTTGTTTCCATCAGTTACGGTTTATTATCACTTACTGTCTAAAATGATTCAGCCGTTATAAAAAGGCTGCTTTGCAGTAAGTCCCAGCAGTAATATTCCCACAAATGGTATTCAGACCAAAATAATTGTATAACAGCCTACGTATCATACGCGGAAATATGAAGACTGATACAAGTGTAACTTACTATATTATTTTTGATTCCTATTTCAAAGCTGATAGAGAAAACATGAAAGTTTTATGTTGTCATGGAATGATTTTACACTAGTGTCTTGTTAGGGGCACATACTTTAACTCATTATCATAGGAAGCCTTTTGGAGATAAACTTTGAAGGCCATAAAACTTGTCGAGTCTTTGCCATGAACCAACACTGTGATTATGCTTCATAAGGTGCAGTTACTGCCTGAGTCTGGCAAGCACCAAGTTGTCTGACATTACAGTACTGATAACACCAGTGGTTTCACTACTCTAATTTTAGAGGGAATTCATTTGGAGTTCATGAACTCTACCATTCATTTCAGCAGCTACTGAGATAAAGACTGAGTACTTCTGTGAAGCCAACCACTCTTGGGACAACTGAGCACTTTCAAAACAACACCTTTTCTGCCCTTTTGTTTAGCATGGCTTGACAATGGATGTAACAGTAAATTCATAGTTGTTGGCCTATATTACATATTGCATTGCCACATTCAGTAATTCAACTTGAAACTACACCTCTGAGGTGATCAGCTAGCACACCCATTTTAGAGATGGCTGAGCTATATTTATAAGAAAAGCGTTATATGTAGTAATTAACAGATAGAAGAGTGTAACATCAGCAGGAACACCTTCCACTAGACCAGGTTGCTCAAAGTCCCATCCAACCTGGCCTCAAACACTTCCAGGGATGGGGCATCCAAACTTCTCTGTGCGCACTGTTCCAGTGTCTCACCACCCAAATAGTGAAGATTTTCTTCCAAATGTCTAATCTGAATCTGTCCTCTTTTAGTGTAAAGACATTTCCCCTTGTCCTGTCACTACATGCCCTTGTAAAAAGTCCCTCTCCAGATTTCTTGTAGGCTCCCTTTAGGTACTGGAAGACTGCTACAAGGTCCTCTTTGGGCATTCTGCTCTCCAGATTGAACAAGCCCAACTCTCTCAGTACTGCCAGAATTCTAAGTAACAAATAGGTTATTCAGCTATAGAGAATATGTATGTTTCCCATTGCTAGCTGAAATTTTCTACCTCTGCTTTTTTTATTTTTATTAAATGCAGAAAAAATACATTTCAATTTAATCCCCTTCTCCCATATATACATATATGTAACTAATATGATATCTCTATATTGATATAATGTATCTCTATGTCTCTGTATATCTCTATATTCTCTATATGAATTTATATAAATACCAACTTATTATTTTCTAAATAACAACTGCAGCCTGAAGAGCTCCTACTGAAGAGCACTGCATTTACCTTGTTTTGATAAAAGGCAAGCTAAACTGAGTTGAGCTATCCATTTTTAAAAGTAATTTATGAAGCCCTGTATGGTTCTGTAGCAACCTGAATAATTTCCAGCATATATAGGAGTGTTTCATTTCAGTGTGTCTTCTGTCCATTCCTCTGTAGAAGCCATATTTCTTCCCAGCATAGAAATATATGTAGTGCTGAAGACAAACCATTATAATTTCTAAGTCCTACTTCTCCTTTGATCACCATTTTCTGTATTCTGAATTCTTTGTGCTAGCCAGAGAGTATGGAAATGTACTGCATATATTACCTGAAGAAAATTGGTCATGGAATAGTTATTTTTTAAATAAAGTGAAAAAGGGTCAGTCTCAAAGTAAAAAAAAAAAAAAAATAATAAATCAATAATTTATTTGAACAGCTCTATAACTGAAAGATCTGGTTCTGCCTGAGGCTATTACTGAAGACCATAGATAATTGCTGGAACAGTCCTTTAATGTCATTACGACAGAATCTTTCTTACAATCAATTACAATAACTCTGTATTCTTCTGTTAACCATATGGGCATAATGCTTTTTTTGTCTTGATTTGAATGGCTGCATTGCATTAAATATCATGTATTTATTTTAATGATTTTTTGAAAAATGGCTGCCTGCCATTTACTATTATTTTTTTATGCTTAAGTAAATGCAGTTAAAGAAGGAAGGTAGGGTTGATTTTTGCACAGCTAGTTTAATTAAATTTCATGTAAAAGTGGTGATCCAGGAAATGCTTCCTTGTAAAGTAAGAAACTTCTCAGCTTCCTGTACCCAAGGTTCTGCAACAATGCTTATCATAACCCCACAAATTAAATGACTATAGAGTTAACAAAAATCATTGAAGTTGTGTAAGAACTGGACTCCTTCCTAGGCACTTTAGCAATGTCATGATTGCGGGCAGAATATTCCATGCCTCAACAAACCAAATATCTTCAAATCAATTGCAATACAAATAAACCTTTTAAAATGTACAGAGATGGAGTGTAGAGACTGGACTATCAAGCAATGTTTACTTTTGAGCCCTGTGGAGTTGAAAAGGTGCTTTTAAATGAAATAATCTGGGTTTTTTTCCTGTCTTTTCATTCAAATATTATAACTACAGTATGCTTAAAATAAGAAAACGAGGACATAAAGTATGTCTTTTGAGCATTTAACAGTTGTGTTTTAACACTTATTTGGTATAGATTTCTTATGTCATTTCAATGTACTGCATGCTTGCTTCTTACTGTATTAGTTACAAAACGAAAACTAGTCCTAATATTTATATTAAAGTACCTGACATCCAGTTATGTTAATTCACACATAGTCAGTATTTGCACCTACCCCCATGCAGCAGACTGTCTTCCATCCTTCTTGACTATTCAGCAATTATGCTAAACTTTTCAGGAATCTTTACACAACGATTGATATTACAGATTGCATTCCCTTCTCTACTGCCGTATGACACACATATGCAATGAAGACACTGAAGAGCCTTCAGCTCTTTATAGATGAATGAAAGTTTTCACATTAAACTCAACAGACATGTTGATTCTTCATTTTACTTTCCTGACACTCTTGGGTTTTTTTCTAGGAATACATGCAATCTATGCATTCCATACAAGATTACAAGTGTCAAATATAATGTGGATCAATAGATACGTTCATTCAAAGTCTCCCTTGATCTGAAAGTTAATAAAGAAAGAAAGAAATACAAAACAAAAAAAAAGAAGCATAAAGTAAATATCCTATGCCCTTGTATTGCTGGTGGATAGAATGTTGAATTTATCTTTCAGTTGTATATTATGACATTGTCATTCATCTTTTTACTGCAATATAGATAGAAAAATACACATTGTTCTAAAGAGGTGCAACCTGGTTTTCTTTTTAACAAGGTAAATCTCATGTTTTTAATGTAGAGTATTCGAACAAAAAAGAAGTGATAGAATAGCGGGAATAGCTGAGAGAACAAATAAGCTGCTTTTTATTTTTGCTAGGGTTAATATTATTTTGTTTGATAATAAGGAATCTAGCAATTTTTTTTTTCTTTTTGGTTCACTTCAGACAGGTAAATTGTAACCCCTTTCAAAGTTTTCATTAGATAGCCTATTATTCCCTTGAAAGAAATCACAGTCTATGCATTATTCATTAGGGAGAGCAACTGTTCACAGCAGCCACACAGGCTGCAGTATCCAGTACCACAGAACTACTTAAAATTCTATAGCGTTTTCCCCTATTTCTGCTGAATTTAGCTCTGGTCTAATCTCCATGTATAATGCAATATCTCTGGCTAATTCAGATATTGTAATGCTTAAGGAAATATATATTCTTACTTCATTAGTGCTGAACAAAATACCCTCACTTTTATTTATCAAATGCTTGTAGTTCACTTTGTAATAGTTTCCTCTATATTTTTCCTTGACTAGTGTATACATACATATGGAGTGGAAGTCTAAGCAGACTACTTTATTGATGCTCTCCCCTGTTTGCTTCTTAGAATTCTTTTCTACCAGGAATCTGACTTATGTATACCTTAGTAGCTTTTTGTACCTGTTAAGGCTATTACTGCATGCAGTTTGCTACCTCCAGATAAATTATACTTTATGGGGAAAAAAAAAAAAAATCAGTCCTTATTTCATATGTATCAGATGTTGCCCATTTGACAAGCTGTATTGAACATGGTATGGGCAGTCAACTAAGAAAATAATTCAACTAGTTTTCTTGGGTCTTCTGTTTATTCTCTCTATCCTCTACATATTTCTTCCAAGCAATGTAATATTAGACAAGTCAGACTGTAGTTCAGCAGAAAGGCCACTGCACAGAGGCACAAACCTTCAGCCCGTTCATGACTCGGCCATTGACATTCCATGAGCTGCTTTTATTTTCTGTGTTTCCCCCTCTGCTCATGCTTTTGCATGTCATTTCTGCTTAGTATATCGATAGGCACACAAGGGCTGTCATCTTATATATACATACCCAAACACTAGAAAAATGCCCATCACACTTGGAAAATACAGAGACTATAAAAGCAATTTTTAAAAAATCATAAGGGTTTTTTTCAATTGCTAATTTTTACCTCATGTTGTTACTTTATATCAACTCAGCTACTGATTTTATTCTTTGGTCCTTCTATCACATTTATAGTCACTGTGTATTTTCTGACCTGAGCTCAGTTAAAATCTTTTTAAGTGTAGAGCTTTACAAATTAATTAGGAAGGAACTCATTCTGTTTCAGCCCAATATCTGCTGATTTATAACTTTTCCACCTTTCAAGTTACTGTATCTTTGCTACAGTAACTGCCACAAGTGTACTGTGTATTCTTCCTTCCCCTTTTGAAACCAAGTATGCTACCGTAGATGTCCCAAATGATAAAGTTCCTCTTCATCAGAACTAGTTTTTGCATGAGGCACAGATTTTCACAATATCTCTTCTTTTAACAATTTTTTTATTATTATTTTTCTTTTTAGCTCTATTTTCAGTGCTCACTGCTTGGTTTTGAACTTTTTTAATTTAAAAAATTCTGATTCTAACTAGTATGAGGATGTAAGACCGGAATATAAGACTTTCTTTTTATCAATATTTTCTTCAGAGAGATGGCGGATTATCTACAGCTTTGAGTATGGAACTGGAAGGCAAGGTCTTGAACTGAGACAAATGATTATCATTCATATTTTGCAGAAGATACATTTTCACATTAAATATACAGACAGTCATGTATACTGAATGTCATTAGGGATTAGCATAATATTTCTATTAGTAACACTAGCTTATCTAGCTGAGCAACACAGTGTAGTCAAGAGCAAAGTGCTCAAATGGTGAAAATTCACTTTAAGTGTTTCTAGAATGGGTTAGAGAGTGAGAGTGACCACTTCCACAGGCAATTATTTAACCTTAACCACCGTATTTCCAACAAAAAAGTCTCTGTCCTTATATAACTGATTGCACTTCCTTTCTTCTATATTCCAGTAATTTTTCCCTTGCTCCATCCTGCTGCTTCACTCCAGACTCTTCACTGAATGAAATACAGGAAACTAAAATTCTACCACAGAATCAAGGAAAACTGAAATCATTGCCTTGATACTTAATTGTAGAAATAGACCTCATGCGTGTCAGTTACACCTTTTTCAATGCTATGTAAATCCTAAATAATACTGTAATAATGCAGTATTTTTTTGTTATGATTACTATTTGGTTTTGCTACTGCAACCAACCAATTAGGGAAAAATTCCTTTCTTAAATGCTGCATTATTCATCCCATGTTTGTCTTTTCCACAGGTGTTATAAATATGATTTTTCCACTCCACATAGAGGGATTTAACACAGTTGTCCCTGCTCTTTGCATAAATATATGAATATTATATGAATAGTGCAGATTAAGTTTACACAATGAATTGCATAAGGGGACTACCCCTGATGTTCTCTCAGAAGAGGGTTTTTGGGAAGATGCTGTGACTCTGATAGAAAGTACAAAGAACAGTGACAAGTTTTCATTTATAAGCAATGGGGTTTCCTTTGGAAACAACTTTCCACATGGAAGACCTGGTATTTCATGCATATTTTTAAATATTTTAAATTTTACCTGACTAAATTTTATTTTTATTAAAATCTTATAGAGAAAAACCTAGGGTCTTCATACAGCTCTGTACCCCTAGCTGAAAACAGTGGAGGCAGAATGGAGAACAGTGCCGTGTATGTTAAAATACCTATAGTCATTTCACTGTTAGGTTATATAATGCATGTGTATATACATAGAACTATATCACTATTGATATGTTTTCCAAATAAAGTTATTAGTTTTGAAATTTGTGTTCAAATTAATTGCATTAGTTTAAGATAAAGCAATACTCATTAACCAATGGCATGGAAAACCAAAACATGATAATTTAGGTGTCAGCAGTATCCTTGACAAAGCAATACTTAGTGAAAAACCATAATGAATTGATTCAACATATAGGTCCTATTATAATTCCTGCCCTATGAATGCTTTTATGTCAAATCAAATCAGAAAGAGGGTAAACTGAACAATATTTTAAATAATTCCCTCTAATTCTATGAACAATTCAGGGATACAGATTTAAATTGTTTTTTAAATCTACTGCAGCATAACATAACCAAATTGGTCTTCCTTTCTTTAGCAGCAATCTGTGATTAGAGCTGCCAGAATATGCTAATTTCTATTCTGCACAAACTTGATGGGAAAGGGGGGAGAGAATTTTGTAGCAGAAAAGAATTTCGAAATTTTCTAACAATCAGGAATTAAATTTATAAATAAATACAAATTTATTTATTTTAAAATAAAAATATATAAAATCATATTTATATTTTATAAATTTGTACTTATAAACTTTATAAATATAAAAATTATAGAATATAAAATTTATAAAAAAAATTTATAAAATTTATAAACTTGAGCTTTGTTTGCAGTTTTCAGATAAAATTGGGCTTCAGTATTCATGGGCCCCTAGTTTCTTACATAGTGTTAACAGACTGTTAAGGAGCTAGAATTCAGAGCAGACAGAGCTTCCAACCCCCATTTCTACAATCTTACCTTACATTACCAGTGATTCAGGGTCTCAGAAAGCCTTTTTTCGGTAATTTACTTTCCCGATTCCTTCATAGGAATTACTACTGACTAATCACTAGCTTTATACAATTTGTCTTCACACTGAAACATTATTCATAGAAGGATAGAATCATAGAATCAACTAGGTCAGAAAAGACCTTTAAGAGCATCAAGTCTAATCATCGCCCCAGGACTACCAAGACCACCACTAAACCATGTCACTAAGGGCCTCATCTACAAGTTTTTGAACACTTCCAAGGATGGTGATTCCACCACTTCTCTGAACAGCCTGTTCCAATACTTAATCACCCTCTCAGTGAAGAATTTTTTTCTAATATCCAGTCTAAACCTCCTCTGTTACAGCTTGAGGCTGTTACCTTTTGTCCTATCACTTGTTACTTTGGAGAAGTGACCAACCCCCATCCCACTACAACCTCCTTTCAGCTATTTGTAGAAGAGCAATAATGTCCCCCCAGGAACCTTCTCTTCTCTAGACAAAACAACCCCTGTTCCATCAGCTGTTCCTCATAAGACTTGTTTTCCAGATCCTTCACCAGCTTTGTTGCCCTTTCAAAGACACTATCTGTCTTTCTCTTTCACTACAGACTTTTCTATCGGAGAGGATTAAGCTGAGACAACCTGTCATTATAACAGTTCTCTCAGCACTGCTTTGAACACCTCATGTGGCACAACATTGATGTGTCTGTCACCATCCCATGTCTCATCAACTGAGCAACAGGAGTTCGTACCACAATAGACACTTTGAGGCTGTTATTTGAACATTCCTCCCTGTACAGTTTTCTCAGATATTTTTACTAAGCAGTTTCCCATAAAATCACTACTCTCTACTTATGACTTCTTTATTCTTCTCTTACATTCTGAACCTGCATAGGTTTACAAATCTTAATCATCTGGCTGTAATTTAACAAGGATTTGCCTGTAAGTCCCCAGCTGTACTCCCACTGAAGTATAAACTTTCTGTTGATAAATTTACATATAAACATAGAAATAAAATAGAAGGATAAAGGAAGTAAGAATCATTTTTTCCTCTAAAGCCTAAGAGATGTCTAGGTGAAATTTAGTAAAATATGGATGACTACTTTCTGTTCCACACATCACCATGAGAATTTATATGTATCTTTCATTCTAACTGCAAACATTCAATTCCCTACTGATACGGCTTTGAGTCACATACTTTTCAACTTATTTTGGTTTATCCTATTGCCAGATTGTTATCCATTCAAAAAGAAAAGTGATATCTATAACATCTGAGAATCATTAGCTTTTGAAAAATATCTGTCTAAAAAGCATGAAACAACTCCTTATACTGAAAGAAGAGATACTCCTTATACTGAAAGCAGAGATATTCCTTATTACAACGGGTTCAAACTTAAACAGTAGAAGTTAGATTGGCTATGATGAAGAAATTCTTTACTGTAAGGGTGGTGAGGCACTGGAATGGGTTGCCCAGGGAGGTTGTGAATGCTCCATCGCCAGTGGTGTTCAAGGCCAGGTTGGACAGAGCCTTGGGTGGCATGGTTTAGTGTGAGGTGCCCCTGCCCATGGGAGGGGGGTTGGAACTAGATGATCTTAAGGTCCTTTCCAACCCTAACTATTCTAAGATTCTATAATGATAAAGCCATTTCTTGCACTGTGGATAGCATTTTTATATTCAGGAACAAGCAACAATAACCATATCTTAATCCTATCAGTGCCAAGGGTATTGTGTTATTGGGAAGTAATAAAAAAAATTACTTGTGTTTTTCCTGTCACAATAATATTTCTTTTTCACATAACCAAACTAATTCTGTTTAGTGTTCATAAAATTTCTAAGAGGTGCTGAACAAATGTGTAATTATTTAATCTGGAAAAAAAGCTTATATGTAAAGCAAGGGTCCTCTTTGAATTTTTTCCTAATTGTACTGGGAGTCAGATCACAAAATCTAAGGATCATTCAATTACTGCAAATATCTTTATGCTGTAATTGAAGCCCAGGTCATTAGTTAATAGAACATGGGCTAACTTAAGATAAACACCAAATTTATCCTGATCATGTACACCAATTATATCAGAAATGTCTGTGATATCAGAACAAAAAGTCAACCTTACATTGTATTCATTTATTAATAGGAAAGGATGTAGTTTTCATCCTTCAGTAGTAAACTCTGAAATATCAAAATTTTTCATAGAATCAAAATTCTTAGAAGAGTAGAATTCTCCAAAGAATTTATTTTCTGTTCCTTTATGCACCCGAGTTGCACTGTTTGAGCATAGATAACTACAGGCCAATGTGTTGTTCAGGTTCCTTATCTAAATAAATGCACTTAAATGTAGAACCTATAAGATGTTTTGGGTTAGTTGGTTTTCTGTTTTGTTTTCTTTTCTTATTTTTTGCCCCTCCAGCATAAATTACATTGTGATTCTCAATCGCAAACTTCATTAGAATACTTTGGAGAATGTTAACCCACACTGATAGCTGTGAGGTTCAGAAGAGTGAAGGTACTTTCTAGAGTCATGGGATTGGGCCCCTTGGCCCCTCAGTCTCTGCAATGTGCAGGAGTAAGTCAGAATTTCTTATTGACATTTTATATGTGTTTTAGTTATTCATCATTTAGTGTGAAACCCTGAATCCCTACATACCTCACGCTCTCAATCACTGTATGGGGCTCTTGAAATTTTTCAAACTGGTGAGATATCTAAATATCAAATTTAAATATGGTAACACCTACGTTGTATTATCACCTATTCAATATCTATCAAAGAGTCCAAGTTTCCCTTCAGATCTTTTGGCTCAGAATTAAATTGGTTTTGGGAGCTCAGCTAAAAGCAATCAGGTCTGAATATTTTATCTTATTCTGCCAAATGTAATTTTTATTGTATTTTTTAAAGTTCATATTTTGGGAGAAAATCACACATCAGTCATAAAATTTTCTCTTTATTGCATCCTCATATTCATAAGGAACACATGAGGAATATAAATCTCTGCTTTCAAGAACTGTGTACAATATAAAACATACCTTAAGTTTCATTATGTGGAAAACCTTTCAGAAGGAATAATTAAAATTGAAGTCTGCATGAAAAAAATGTTTTAAAAATCCAAAGCATTCCTAGCCTTTCTTTGATTTTCTTTTTCTTTTTTTCCAGTTGTTTATTTATTCATTGTTTTTTAACTCCTATAAGCATATGTTTCATCTCATCTAAAACACTTGTTACCCCAGCAGGAAATGCCTTCCCAAATGCTGGCAGTGTTGAAGGGCTGATATAAAGATCTCATGTATTTATAGTTTTTGTATTCCAAAGTGACCAAATAAAAAACTATGAAAAATATTGCAAATATTTTTCCCAAATATATAAAATTGTTCTTTGTATTTTCATTGTAGATTAATATGCAAAATAGAATATCAGTTGTGGTTTCTAATTTATATTATTTGTTTATATTTTTACAACCCTAACTGGTTATCTTAGCAGGCCCACAATGACATCTTGTGGCTATTCTGGGCCTACCTTTCAGTGATTAACATGAAAATTTCCAGTGACTTTCCTAGAAATCTTTCCTGCATGAACAGAAAAGTTAACTTTGGTGAAGAGTCTGTATAAGACAGCTGCCTGTGGCAGTGGTGTATGGTCTTTCTAACTCAAGAGCAATCATTCCAGTGGCTCCATTTTTCAGTCAGTGGGAGATTAACCAACTATGCATACAAGCCCTCTTCTGTGGAAGCGGCTACACTACACTAAGTGACAGCTCAAAAACTTCAAACTTTCAAAAGCTGATAGATGTGTTAAAATCTGCAACATTGGGAATATGGAAACTAAACCAAAGAGAGTGATTTACAAAGTTGGGTCCAAAATAAACACTTCTGCACAATCTTCAGAAAGTTCTTGTTCTTGCTGCTGTTTAGGATGGATGGTTGTTAGGTTGGTTGATTAGTTGCATCTTTTGTTTTCTATCAGTCCTGAAATATTTTGATCAAGTATCCATTCTCATTCACTTCCCTTTCTGCAAATATGAATTACAATAAACTTCTTGAGATATTTATGCATACCTAGAGCCATAGAGCAAATGTTAATGTTACTATGGCTATTTCATTATCTGTCTACAAAATCTGTAGCTCTGACTTCTCTACATACTTTTGACTCTGACTGTTCAGTTGCTTTTTAATTTCAGGTGAACTCTTTCAGTGACAGTTTTGGGGATTTTTCCTCAGATATTGGGTAGAACATCAGCTTTCTAATTTCACATTTTGCGGAGCTATGAGCCTGCATAAAAATAACAATATAATTTTCTCCATGGCTCACTGCAGAGTTGTCAGCAGCATAACTCTCTCTATTATTTGATTTCAACTATTTTTGATTTTTTTTTTAATGTTTGGAGCCTCATTGCATCAAATGGTCTTTACAATTTCATACAAGTAATCCAGTGAGTAAGCTCTTTATCTCTGCTCTGAGCCAGGTCACAAACACATATATATGCACATATATGTATGTATCTCCATAGACACATATATATGCACATATATGTATGTATCTCCATATATATACTTGAAGTGTATGTACTGGAGGGAATTTATTGAAGACAAGAGCATTGCTCATCTTTTATTAAGTCTAAAATTTGTATAGCTATGCTTGATTTTCCTGAATATTGCATTTGGTAAATCTCATGAAATACTTATTACTGCTCTTCACTGAACATAGATAGCATTATACAAAGTCTTGGCTGAAGTATCAGTTATGTAAAACACAGCATTTTGGCTCAGGGGAAACATGGAGAGTTGTCAGTTGACTCAGGGTTAGGAAACAGCATTATACCCCTTCCAGCAGTACAATGTGGGGTTCAGAGGAGATGCTGACAGAATGGAGATGAACTGGTGAGCTCAGATTTACTGATGGCTGAAAACTCTCACTGGAGATATGATCATCAGTTGAATCAAGAATCAATGGCAGAAGGAGGTGAGCTCTGAGGCACAAAAAGGTTTTGGCAAAAGGAGGCTGCAGAAAAGCTGCAGTACAGCAGTAAGCAGAAAAAAGATGTGAAGATATGTTGAGAATTACTTCAGTGATTGTCAGTGAAGGTTGCCCAACATAGCTCTTACATACAAATGAGTAGGAATGAGTGGGAAGAATTGTGAACTCTCAATAGCTAAGTTTCTCCCACACGCACACACAATTATTGTGAGATTCAAGCTCTAGCTCTAGCATGGAATTGAATGTCATTCTTGGTAGGAAGCTGCAGTTTTTCAACTACTGCTAGTGTGCAGTGAATGGACTGGCAATTGTCAGTGTTAAATACTTGTTACTGCCAACAGTGTTACACTGCCTAGTGGCATGCTTTAAAGTGTGAAGTACAGCCTTGAAAACCTTTGGCAAAAAAGAGCTGCCTGTATTTGTTATGAATAGTCTCATTTCTCTTAGCTGCTTAATTGGCTTTATCAGTAACATATGCAACAATGCTAGCAAATAGCAGCAAATCATAGAAACTGAATTAAATGCATTAGAAAGAGCCTCCAGAGGTCTTCTAGTCCAAGCTGTTGCTCAAAGAAGGCCAAATTGAAGCCAGTTGATCAGAATATCTCCAGGGATGAAGTTTCTACTGCCTCTCTGGGCAATTTGTTCCAGTGCTTAATGGTGTTTCCTCAGAGTAAAAAAACATTTCCGCTCCCTTGAAGTTAACTTAAACTTCATAATTTACTTTATCTCTGCTACAATTTTGTAGCTTACAAGTTAATAAATGGAACGTCATACGTGTTTTTCATCAAGCTACAACTAGTGTCATGTGTTCATTTATTCGAACTGGCATCCAAACCAGAATGCAGATAGAAAAGAAATTTATCTAACTTTACATTTGGAGATACCTTAGACATCTGCTGGCAATCTTCACTAAAGCATGTTCCAGAAGGTGCCACTCTCCTGGCAAAGGTACAAATCCAGTTGCCTCAGGAACCTTAAAATTAAAAAAATGATCAGTGTTGCACCTTGGCTCCCTAAGGACACTGATTCAGTATGCACTGACAGACAAAAAGAAATCTGCTTGGAATTGCCTGATTAGGCAGAAAAAGGCCACCTTTTGCAGAACAGCCTTATGGAGGGATCTCAAACCACCTGCATGCAGCCAGCCTTATACATGAACGGGCACAAGCACAGGGAGGTCTTGTTTGACAGTAATTGTGCATATGTTGTTTTGGTTTGCTGGACTGCCACTATCATCTGACTGGCAGCCAACATCAATTAACTAATGCAAAGCTCTTAGCTTTCTCGTCCAAACTACTCATTAGGTCTGGTCAAAGAACACAGGCAGTCCTGGGTTTACATTTATCCTCAGGATTCCAGAATGTGAGTTATGCAAATAGGATCCATGTCAATCAAAAGACAAATGTGGAATTAAATGATTTATTCCTTGTATGACCAAACCTGTTGTATATAATGTATTTTTTTTAACATTGTTGTTTTAAAGACATAACTGTATTTCTTTAAACATTGCTATAATGTTAGAACAAAGAAAACCTATTCATTTTTAACATTGTTGTTTTAAAGACATAGTGGTAAAGTATCTCTTTAAACATTGCTATAACCGTTAGAGCCTCCTGGATACAAAGACCTTGATGGGAAGTTTGTGAAGTTACAAACTGCAGATATTCCTTTTATTCTTTTATCTATGAGGAACAGCAGAAGCCCCCCTTTTCTATGAAGATTTCAAGTTCCCAAGAACTACAAGCTAAGACCAGTAAAGGAGGATTAAGAAGGGGGAGAGAAGGGGGAGAAACAACAAGAGACATGCGCAAGAGAAAAAGTGTAAAAGAGGAAGACTCTTACTTCGTCCCGAAACCCCTGCCCAAGACCACCAGGAGGCAGTACGCATGTGGGAGGGACTTACAAAACTTATTTTAATATGAAGCGAGAGACAATTTACATTTTTACACCCCCTTACTGTATATGTATGAGAAAAGAGAAAAAAAAAAACGGGAGCGTGTGTTGCAAGGTGTGTGTGTTGGTGGAGCGGTGACTCCCTGCACACCCAGCGTGTTTGCTTACCTTTATTCACTTAATAAATTGAACTTAGCACTTTTATCCATTTTTGAGCAATTCATTTATCACACAGAATAAGACCAAGTGCATACCATGTTGCTGAGGTGTAAAAAGTTAGAAGCAAGATGTAGATGAAGGCATGGTTTAGTGTCCCACTGCAAGAAAGTCAAGAATTACAGGAGTGAGATGGCAGGAAAGGCTATGAAAGTGGTTTACTGTTACTGTGAAAGAAGTGGACCAAGCAGCATATGCACACACCCTGAGATAAACTGCATTTGCTAGTCCAATCATTTCCTCACTAATGAGTGAGAGAAAGGCTCAAGTTCACTTCCACACTTAAAAAGAATTAAAGTGTAAGGAGGAAAAAAGAAGAAGAAAAAGGAAGAAGGGAGAAGAGAAATAAAAGAGGGGAGAAGAGAATAAAGGAGCATGGGATCATCCTAGCCAGCAGGTCATTTATACAGCTTTCTACAATGTGACACATTCTTCCTGCGCTTCCTGTTGAATCTAGTGAAGAACATAGCCGAGATTATGAGCACTGTAGACTTTGGCACAATGCTATTTGCAGCTACAGCTTGTACTTCTGACATTTCTGACTTTTGTCCGTTGTGAATGGCTTTTTGGTTTTCTGTTTTCTTCTAGTTAAATGAAGAAAGATGGGAACTTAAGATTGCAAGCAGACCACAGTTTCAGACCGCCTCAGTCTCTTCCCCAGTCTTTGAGGAGATTTTTTACAAAACAGACAAACTTCTATGAGATTTTCAGAGTTATTGCAGCCCACACAGGCTCCCCTGTATTCTAGAATTCGAAGTCTCTTTTGAATCTGAAACTGAGAAGTCACTGGAAAATATTCCCATATCTATTCACTGTAATGCAGGACCTAATCAGGCCCCATCACTTTGTGTCACTATTGTCTTCTACCAAAATCTTACTCAGCATACAATGCTCCAAAAGGACAAGACATGAACGGGTGTGAACCTGATGGAAGCAGCGGAATTTCATACCCTCACTAACCTTTCTTGTGACAAGGGAACCTGTGCCATGCTTAATGGCAATACACGCAGAAGGAAAACAAAACAGTCTGCACATCTTGGATAAATCCAGATTTTCTTTTTTGGACTCTACTTCATACAAACCTAATAAACCAGCAGTTGGATCTTATGCTGTATCACTATCAATGAAAACTCTAGTTGAGATTAATCTCTCTGATTCACAAGCACCCTGAAGAACAGGTTTCCTCTGAGACTCAAAATACCATCATCATAGCATCACTTGTACATCACCCATATGAATCTACTTATTTTCTATATTTTCATTCTAATCCCTGGAGCGCAAACTTTAAATGTACTCAAGGATAACTGACAGTGCCGTATTAGGACAGAATGCCACCTCTCCCATTTACCTCATACTCCAGGTGCTTGATATCATAATGTAAACTCAGCCTTGAAAAGGAAAGAATGAATAATAGAATTCCTTAGACTTTATTGCTATTGTAATTTATCCTGTGGTGCATAAACCATCCTCTTGTTGCTTTCTTGATTACAACAAAATCGCACGTCTATTGTAACAAAGTTAATGACCCAATAGCGTTAATAGAATGCTAAAGTCTAATAAAAGTGTTATTAAGTAATGTATGCAATTAAATAGCATCAATTAATGTATTTATGCCTTACTGATACTAAAAGTACTCTGTCATCTACAATGAATTTTCATCATGTGTAAGAATTGCAGAAACCACGCTAATGCATTTTTTTTAGTAATAAAATTGTCCAGTATAGACCATGATTCTGAAGTTCAAGAGCAATACTTCTAAAATCAGACACGTAAGATAAAGCAGTGATACACAGGCCTGGAGAATGTAAATACTAGTCATGAGAGCCATGTAATGGACTCAATATTGAACATGCAATTTATAGCTTCAGAATAGACTACTGCAAAGAATGTTTATGGGCTTAAAACCCAATGAAAAATATTCAGTGGACATTTTTAGTGATACAAGGGAAAAAATATAAAACCAAATATAATATGTAAGTCCATACGGCCTCACTTAAACATTATAGGGTAGCAGTTGGACGTGATGGTCTGAAAGGTTTTTTTCCAATGTAATTGATTTTATGATTTTATGATTCTATGATATTGTGTTGCTTATGACTGGAACTTGAGTGCATCCCTAACAATGAAATATAAGAATACAAACAATAAAATTGGCATGATAAAGACATAATGCATAATAAATAAATTCCAGACAAATAGATGAAAACTCACTGACTTAGGATCCACAGCTCAGATCCAAGCTACCATGTGGCTGTAATTCATTGTCATTTTATAGGTTATATGCTAGCTGGTACACTTCCTACCTGCTCAATATTCTTACTGCAAAATAGTGGACAGTAACTCTGGTGTCAAGTGGAGTTTTGCTGATAAACCACTCTGATTGCACCAAAAGAGGTGTGAAAGTCTTCCTGAGCTAGCCAGACCCTCAGGGTGAAGCACACAATGGCTCAGCCCAACATAGGCTATAAAATCTGAGCAACCCACAAAATTACCTTAGAAGGTAGAGGACTTGAGCTAGCTTTAACTAACATATTCCACCCAGCAACTCAGGATGCCCAGCATTGTGACAGTGAGTGTGTAGACACAAATAATGGGAATCACGTTAGTATTGTGATCCAACTGTATGTTGCAATTGCTATATTGTGCTTATTCTGTAATTTTGATACAATGCTGTGTCACGTTGCTGAATCAAAAACATGTCTAGAGTCAAACATCTTCAAATAAGTAAATTTGGTATTAAAATATTAAACCTTTCCTATGTGGAATACCTAAAAAATCTGTTCAGAGTATATTGGACCCTAGCATAACCTGTCACACAGAATTCACCTAAACTGGAAAATTGTGTGACAGTTTGAAAACATGTAAATATTTGTATCCTGATTTGACTGCGGCATGTGTCTCTTCTTCCTGATTTGTTACATGCAGTATTTATTCTATTTCTATATGGTGTGTAACACAACACAAGGTTAAATCAACATGGCTGATTATCAGTCCAGTTCTAATACCAAGAGTTTTCTGTTTCCTGTAACTCTTCATCAAGTCAGTGTTTAATTTCCTCCTTAATAACCAAAAATCTTTCAAAATCTCTTTCAAACAAGAAAGTGGGCGAACTCTGAATTAATTTGTGTCTCTTCAGAAATAAGAGTGCTAGCCAAACTAGGCAAAGGATTCTTGTAAAAGAATTAATTAATACCATGAATACATAAACCATTTTATTTCTATTACACTTGGTTCATAATCTCCTTAGATCTGATTTATATATATTACATTTTTTTGCATCTATTTTTCTCCTATATTATGCTGCAACAACCATTCTTATTTGGATTTAGTGTTACAAGATGAAATTTTATGTTTAGAAACCAGCATATTTTTTCACAGTTATAAAACTAGAATGTTGAAGTTCAAATCCAGGGTAACAAAACATTCAGCAAATGAATCATAGGATCAATTTTAAATCAAATAGAGTGAAAAATATTGAATGGAACTCTCTCAGGACCAGTGCTTAATAACCCCTAGGGTTACACGATTCAAGTTATTAAAACAAGTCTAAATTGTATTGTACATCACTCTGTGAAAAAAAGCTTGTGCTTTCATTAATATTTTATTTGAATCCCTGACTCGTAAGATAAAATTTCACTTCCATAAACTTTGCAAAGGAGTACAAATGGTAAACTAAGTCCTGTACAGAGCAAACTTCATGATATGAACCGTCAGCTCATCCCCACCTTGTGGAAATTTTCTGTATATACTATTACTTAGTTCAAAAATAAATTTGTTGATTGAGATCATTGTATTTGGCTCTTTGCTTTTATAAAAAATACCATAAAATCATTTAAAAATGACTGTTAAGTTCTGTTTAAAAGACAGAACTTCTACTTCCCATTCCCTTCTACTTCCCATTGGAAAGTTGCAGCAGAAAATCTTTACATTAGTAGTCTGGAATCTTTTTGTTTAATTTCCAGCTTAAAACTAAGACAGTTAACTTTTGCGTATTTATTCTTATACGTTAGTGAGAAGAGCGTTCAGCAAGATCACTGCCCTGGATTTCAAGAGAGCAGACTTTGGCCTCTTCAGGAACTTTCTCAGTAAGATCCCATGGGATATAGCCCTAGAGGGCAGGGGAGGGCAAGACTGTTGGTTGATGTCCAAGGATCACCTGCTGCATGCTCAGGAAGAGATGCATCCCAAGTAGAAAGAAGTCTGGCAGGAGGGCCAGGAGACCTCCTTGGATGTATAAGGAGCTGCTGAGGAAAATTCAAAGGAAAAAAGAGGCTTATAAAAGATGGAAGCAAGGACAGGCGGCCTGGGAAGAATACAGGGATGTTGTCTGGGAAGCTAGGGACCAGGTTAGGAAAGCTAA
>JANRGW010014841.1:0-26957 GCA_024733675.1 Psilopsiagon aymara | reverse complement strand
TATCTCAACCTGTGGGAGTTGCATTCTTTCGATTCTCCATGTAGCAAACTGCGTGGCTGATTTACAGCCTAAACCACTACAGTCTCTCAATATAGATCTGCAAATATTCTTAGTGCATTAGTCAGGTATTTTTGTAAATTGCTTACAGTTTCGTGTTTAGTATTCTAATACAACAGTGTAGTGAAACTAGTTGAAGTTCATTTCAGTGCAGGAGAGCAGAGAACACGCCTCACTATACCTTTTTTAACAGATCTATTCCATTTCATTCCTCCTTATTCAGTGATTTATTTGATGTGTATATTTGCAGGCTATTACCTACTAGAAAAAAACTGTAGGTAGTTAAAAATAATCCCTTGCAAAGTGACAGGAAGATGGTTTTTACTCATTCTGAGCACTCTTGCAGTCATGTCTTTTTATTCTCCAAGAAAATGTACTTCTCTTTTGATAACCTGAATTCAAATATGTTAACATTCCTGAAAGAAATATTAGGATTGTCTGCATTGAAGCACCCACTAACAAAAATGACAACAAAAGAACTATTTGAAGTTTTATTATTTAAAATTCTTACCTATCTGAAATAATTTGACAAATGGAACTGGGAAGATGCTGTAAGCGTGAGATAAAATGCAGTAGTGTTGAACAGATCATGACAACAAATAAATACAAAATCATGCCATATAGTAAAAAAGAAAATAAAGTTAGATCTGATAGAGATGAACTGAAACCAGATCATTTCACGATTTCAGGATTTCCAAAATACATGTTTATAATGAGAGTAATTAGGTCTTTCTCATTCCATTCACATACCACACTGCTGAGATAAGGCCAGAAAAATCAGAAGCATATTATCCTTAGATGATATCTGGAGTACCTGCTGAAGGAATATCATGATATTTGGTAATTAAACAGTACTTATTCATGAAGTTGAAGAACACAGTGTTAAAATCATCTAACACAGGTAGAAAAGTGTATGAGCTAAAAATTCACTGAGGATGTACTGCAGAAAAGTATCTGGAGGATTAATAGGTTGAAGTTGTTAGGGAAGCAATTTGTGTGAGATTTTAGAGTACACTAAGAAGATGAAGAACACCTATGTTGTTGCCTTAATTTATGAGAAGTTAAGGCATTACCATTTGAGCACACGAATAGAGAGAAAGCCTTGGATGTGTATAGTACATCCACAAAAATACAGTGGATATCTATTCATGATTTCAAAGCAAGAATAAATTTCATTTTTAAAATGTGTCTAAAGAAGGGCATCAAGAAAACTTCTATGGGTACATGGGGAATAAAATGAAGACAAAGGAAATGTGAGCCCCCTCTGGAAACAAAGAAGAGACCTGGTCACCTGGAACATGGAAAAGGCTGAGGTACTCAATGACTTTATTGCCTTGGTCTTCACTGGCAAGAGCTCCAGTCATTCCACCCAAGTTGCAGAAGACAAAGGTAGGGACTGGGAGAATGAAAAACCACCTGCTGTAGGAAAAGGTCAGGTTTGAGATCATCTAAGGAACCTGAAGTTGCACAACAATGTGACTTGACAAGATACCTATATAAGTTGTGAGGAACTGACAGATGCAGTTGCCAAGCCATTATGCATCACATTTGAAAAGTCATGGCAGTCTGTTGTAGTTCCTTCTGACGGGAAATGGGAAAGAAGGAAGACCCAAAGAGCTGCTGCAGGCAGATGAGTCCCAACTCAGTTCTCGGCAAGGTCATGGAGCAGAACCTCCTGGAAACTATGCTAAGGCACATGGAGAGCAAGGGGTGATTGGTGACAGCCATTGTGGCTTTGCTAAGGACAAATCATGCCTGACAAATTTAGTGGCCTTCTATGATGGGACCACGCCATTGGTGAATAAGGGGAAAGTGACTGATATAATTTACCTGGACTTATGCAAACTATATGACCCTGTCCCACATGAAATCCTCGTCTCTAAATTGGAGGTGCATGGATCTGATGGATGGACCACCCAGTGGAAAAGGAATTGGCTGGATTGTCACACTCAAAGAGTTGTGGTCAAAGTCTCAATGTCCAAGTGGAGACTGGTGATAAGTGGCATTTCTCAGGAGCTGATACTGGGGCGGCTGCTGTTTAACATCTTTGTCAGCAACACGGAGAATGGGATGGACTGCACCCTCAGAAAGTTTTTAAAGACACCAAGCTGTGTGGTGCAGTTGGCATGCAGGAGGGAAGGGGTGCCATCAGGAGGGACGGTGACAGGCTTGAGAGGTAGGCCAATGCAAACCTCATGAAGTTCAACCAGGCCAAGTACAAGATCCTGCACCTGAGTTGGGACAATCCCAAGCACAAATGCAGGTAGGATGGAGACTGGATTGGGAGCAGCCCTGACAAGAAGGACTTGGGGATGCTGGTTAATGAAGAGCCATCAATGTCTGCTTGCTAAGCCACTGTCAATCATATTTGAAAAATCATGGCAGTCAGGTGAAGTTCCTGAAGTATGGAAAAAGGGGACTATAACCCCCATTTTCAAGAAGGGGAAAATGGTTGACCAAGGCAACTACAGACCAGTCAGCCTCACATTTGCCAGCAAAATCTTGGAGCAGATTCTCGTGGAAGGCATGATAAGGCACATGAAAAAGAACAAGGTGCTTGGTGACAGCCAGCATGGCTCCATTAAGGGAAATCCTGCCTGACCAATCTTGTGGCCTCCTATGATGGGGCTACGGAGCTAAAGGACAGGGGGAGAGCAGATGATGTCATCTACATGGACTTGTGCAAAGCATTTGACACTGTGCCACAACACATCCTTGTCTCTAAATTGGGAAGACATCAGTTTGATAGATGGACCTCTCCATGGATAAAGAGCTGGCTGGAACCTGATGAAGTTTAACCCTGACAAGGATAAGGTCCTACAAGTGAGTCGGAGCAATCCCAGTCGCAACTACAGGTTAGGCAGAGAAGAGGTTCAGAGCAGACCAGTGGAGAAGGACTTGGGGGTGTTGGTCAACGAAAAATTGAACATGAGCCTGCAGTGTGTGCTTGCAGCCCAGAAAGCCAACTGTGTCCTGGGTTGCATCAAAAGGAACGTGACACAGAAGGTTGAAGGTGGTGATCCTGCCCCTCTACTCTGGTCTTGTGAGACCCCACTTGGAGTATTGTGTGCAGTTCTGGTGTCTTCAACAAAAAAAGGACATGGAAGTGTTGAAGGAAGTCCAGAGGAGGGCCACAAGGATGATCAGGGGACTGGAGCACCTCCCATATGAAGATAGGGTGAGAAAGTTAGGGCTGGTCAGCCTGGAGAAAAGAGAAGCCTGTGTAGAGACCCCATAGCAACCTTTCGATATCGGGAGGGGGCCTATAGGGATGCTGGGGAAGAACTGTTCATTAGGTACTGTAGTGATAGGACAAGGGGCAATGGATTCAAACTTAAGCACAGGAAGTTTAGATTGGATATAAGGAAGAAATTCTTTAGTATTTGGGTGGTGAGGCACTGGAATGGGTTGCCCAAGGAAGTTAGGAATTCTCCATTGCTGGCGGTGTTCAAGGCTGGGTTGGACAGAGCCTTGGGTGGCATGATCTAGTGTGAAGTGTCCCCACCCATGGCAGGGGAGTTGGAACTTGATGATCTTTAGGTTCTTTTCAACCCTAACTATTCTATGATTCTATAGAGCCAACTGTGTGCTGGGCTGTGTCTAAAGCAGCATCGCTTACAGATTGATGGACGTAATAGTCACCCTCTACTCCACTGTCATGAGACCCTGGAGTATTGTTGTGCTCTGGGGTCCCAAACACAAGAGGGACATGGATCTGTTGGAGTGAGTCCAAAGGAGGGCCATGTATAAGATGAGAGGGCTGGAGCACTTCTTCTATGAAGACTGCCTGGGAGAGTTGGGCATGTCCAGCCTGGAGAAAAGAAGGCCCAAAGGAGACGTATAGCAATCTTCCAATACCTGAAGAGGGGCTGAAAGAAATCTGAAGAGGAACTTTATATAAAGACATGTAGTGATAGGAGAAGGGGGAGTGGCTTAGAAAGAGGGTGGATTTAAATTAAAATGCTATGAAGAAATTCTGAGTGTGGTGAAGCACTGGAAGATATTGCCTAGATCAGTTGTGCATGTCCCTTCCCTGGAATGGTTTGCAGCAGTAATCTTCAAAACTTTAATAGAGTATAGATCACTTCCAAGTATCAAAGTTTATTGTGACTGTCTTGACTTCGTATTGCAGTGTTTACTTGAAAACTTTTTGAAAGTGGTTTTATGCTTCAGATTAGCTAGAGGCTTCAAGCTATGGATTGTGCTGCACTGAGCGAAACACACAAATATTGAAAGTTTTGGTCTCTGCAGCAAAGGAACCAGAGGAACCCTTGGGTGAAAAACTATAATCATCCTATTAAGTAAATCCAAGTCCCAGAAAACCTTGCAAGTGGATATTACTATCTGAATTCATCTTATCAAATAGATTAGGAGAAGATTTGCTTAGGAAGGAATTCAAAACAGCTGCAAAGCAAATTAATCATGAACAGAAAGTAAACAAATAAACTGATGTTTGCTTTATTAAGCACTTACCATATTGAAAATTCTATAGTAAACTGATAATATGGTTAACATATATTGTTACAACCAAGGAATGGCCAGATGTGAAGGAATGCATTTTGTTTTCCTGGTGTCTCATTTTCAACTGTACAGGAAGTTTGATATAAGCAGGAACATCAGTTTAAGAAAAATTGCAGTACTGTTATGTC
The DNA here is from genome assembly GCA_024733675.1 of Psilopsiagon aymara. NCBI lineage: Eukaryota > Metazoa > Chordata > Aves > Psittaciformes > Psittacidae > Psilopsiagon > Psilopsiagon aymara. The sequence continues at coordinate 22,251 of JANRGW010014841.1, read as the reverse complement.
TGTCAGCAACTGGTTAATTCAATCAGAACACAGATTTTTCATCAGTCGTTAATTTGCTTAATTTCAGTAAGCTGTTGTCTGAGCAATTTCCCCCTCTTTCAGCCCTGTGACTATAGCATTGATGCTTTGTGCTATTTTTCTGACATTTCTGTTCCTATATAGCTTTTATAGTTCATTACCTGTCAATCAGTTTTAAATGGTGAAGTATTCATTTTATCATGGTCTGTCAAAGTTTCCTGCTTTTTTCAATGTTATACATTTATTTCAGTTTGAGCTCTATTTATTCTCTAAGCACAGTAGTATTTTATAGCTATATTAATTTTAAAGTGTATTTATTTTAGCAAATGCAGTATTTTGTTTCACATCGCATTTATTTGTTGTGTTCATTTAGGCAAGTAAATTCTGATTCAGCAGCAATTTGAAACTTCCTAATCTGTAGCAAAAAAACTTTCCCATAATATTTTTATTTGTCATAGAACTTGAGGGGTTACATTTTCAATCTTCACAATAGTTTCCCTAAAACCACAGCAAATTAGCACAGAAATAAGTATTTAAATATTTTTGTTGAAGTTTCTCCTTTTGGCTGTTCTGAACACGCATGTCTTTCCTCACAAAAGAGCCTCTGCACTTTCCTGGCCAGATAAAGTGTCTATAGTTATTTAGCAGAAGATTCCCTTGATTGTATTTTTACTTGCATTAGGCTACTCACTTTAGTCTCTACAGTATGCCATTATGTTGTGGCATGTTATAGAGAAATTTTGTAAACAGAGACAAAAAGGCTTCTTGTGCATACTGATGCATGAAAATCCTAATAAGTTGTAAGGTTTCATGTTTGTTTGTTATTTTTATTGCTAGTAACTTTCCAAATTCTTTAAGAGTCTTACAGGATGCGATTGTGGACAATGGAAATGGTATTCAAATCAGAAGAATCATGAAATTACTTTGAATTACTGTTAGTTGAGTTAGTATGAATGTCAATAACTATTGTCAATAGTTAAGAATATATAGTCAGTCTAGGTCAACTAAACTGCTTAACGTTTGAGTGCTCAGTTTGACCTAAAACAGTTCTGTACTTCGTGATGATGACATTTTATTGTTTTATTTCTGTCCTAGGTCCAGCATGCCATCTCTGTTGTCCATCAGTAGAGTTAATACATTTTAAAACTTTTTGCCTTCCATTTCTGGAAGCATTTTCTCTCTTGAGGCAAAAGATGAAGACAAAACTGATTGTGAATGTTTGGAGAAGTGGATGGCATGGACAGTTTCTGGGGAAGGCAGAAGTATAAATCAGCTGTCCCTGCCAATGGCAGGGGTGTTGGAACTAGGTGATCTTATAAGAACTCATTTCCAACCATAATGATTCTATGATTCTATAATTGTATGATTTGGTATTGCTAAAGTGCATCACTCATTTCCCAATTCTGAAAACTGTAACATCTATCTTAATTTTTAGAATGTAGATTCTGATCTAGTGTACTACTGAAGCACTTGTTTAGATTTAAGCATGAGAAGACTTGCAGAATGCAGTGCTCTATTTGTAAACTGAGTGCTTATATTTTTTGTTGGACCTTGCCTATAATTCATGATATCCATTTAAGAAATTAAATAATTAGATTGCTTCTAATTCAGCAGGATTGTATGAAAGCTAGGAATTTCTACTAACATTTTCCCTGCTTCAAGAAATTCATATTGACTGCTAATGCTGTAAAATATATGTTTATAGGAAGAGGAAAATACGCGACAGATATTTTTTTCTGTGATGTACAAAAAAGGTGAATAACAGCTTGCACATTAGCAAGGTAGTGCCATGAAATGGGAAGGACGCTAGACTGAAGCAGCTGGCATGGAAAATGGGGTACTTTACACTATGCATATTTCCAGCAGTTAGTCCTGCAGATTGAGCAGCTGTAGTGGTTGTAGCCCATTGAAGTTTATTTCAGTGGTGCATTTCTCAGTTTATTTTCATTTAGAAAGAATCAAGCTTGTGCTTTCTAAGATCATTTCCAGTGAGAACATTATGTTAAGTGGAAATAATTCATAAATTTTTATTGAAAGCATGCTACTGATCTGAAATGAAAATTTACTTAAAGTGCTGACATTGAAACTATCCTACTCTGCAGAAAGAAAGAAAAATTAATTTACTATTGTGTTTCCTGGTCCATCATGCACCAGTGAGAGAAAGATGACGTCCTATCTACTTCTTCTGATTATAGTTATTAATAGAGAGAAGTACATCATATGAAAGGGAAATAAATTACCTGTTAGGCCTTAAGCTTGTTCAGCTCAAAGTTGAGGAATAAAAGCACAAATGGTAATTCAGAAACTGTAATCATGTGTTGTAAGCTGAAAGGGTACTAGAATACTACCAGAAAAATGTGAGTGAATTTAGTACATGAATTTATTCCCCATGCAGAGTACCTAGAAGATATAAATAATACATCAAAACCAACTCAAAAACTTTTGAGAAATCTTTTTTTTTGGTGAATTCCTTCTTCCAAAATAAGAGATTACTTACTATTTTGAAAACAATAGGGTGGTATGTTTTTGAATACTGTGTTTTTTTAAAGAGGATTTTTCTAACTTTTTTAACATCAAGGGTTATAGTACTGTTATATTTATTACTGTTTGTAATGAATTTTAAGAGATGAAGAGCACCATACCAACAGTCTTTTAGAAAAGACTGAGAAGAACTGTGTTTCATACTAGCGTAAACACAATCATGTTACATTTTAGAATAGTTTTGAACAAGAAAAACATGGGAAAAGACTCAGAATTTAAATATGTGTCTGATTAATGCATAAAAAAATGAAGGGAGAACTGCTATGAAAAAGGAAAAGGAAGTTGAAGGTTTTCAAATTTTATATACCATTCCCTTTCTCCTTGTTGTTATGCAACATTCTAGGCCATCAGTGTCACCAAAGTATTGCACAAATATATTGACTATTGACTGAATGAAGAATTATTTCATCACTTCTGATTTTGGATCAGCAATTATTATCACTGCTCTAAATAGTGCTACTATTCCAAGTTATTTTCAGGTTTAGTCTCAAGAAATTAAAAATGCTTTTGATCCTATTCTAATTGAAAATTTGCCTGCAGGGTAATGCTGCTTTAAATATCACAGTTAGGTCCATTATGATGAGAGCTGTCCTGGAAAGGCACTCATGGCTGTGGCCACAGATATCTCTAAGGAATTGCAATTCCAAGGCAATTCCAAGACTGTCTTTGCATAAACCATCCTGAAGACAGATTTAATAAAATTAAGACATTTTTTAAGTATGCTGAAGAGCTATGCATTAGTGTTGCCTCCATTGGAGTTACTAAAAAATTCCTAATTTCAGCCTCTTTTCTGGGACTGTCAAATTTACATTAAACATGCCAGTTTATAGGTTCTGACTAGTAAATTTTGTATGTTATAGCAGAATTCTATTATATTTTTTTTGTTGTTGTTATGGTGGTGGTGTTTTTTGTTTTGGTTTGGTTTTTTTGTTGCCTTTTTTTTAAAGATTCCACCTCTCAGTCAGCCTAGCCTTGTCCTTCTTGAGTGGTTTTGTCATGAGAAGAAGGAAATTCAGTTTGTTGCAGAATAACTGTTGGATGTCTTAGAATTAGGACATACTGTTCTTCAGGGAAAAGCAGTCTTATAAGTAGTAGAAGAATACTTATAAATAGTAGAAGAAATTCTAGTAGATCTACCTACCAAATTAAATAGTTGCGTTTGTGTATTGGTACTTTCATAAGTCATGCTAAAAGTCCTGTCATAAGTCATAGATTTTTCCAGTTCTTAGCTACGTCTCAAAACTAGAGATGTGTGAGCTGTAATTTTTTTTTTGTCACACTAATTTAGAAGTCATTGGGGCTTTATATCATCAGGTTGAAGATTAAACAACATTCTTGGTCCCCAGGGGAATTTTTGAAGGGTATAACAGGCTTTAACTGTAATTAAAGACTCCCGTTCCCGTACAATATTGATAGACTCTTTCAGTTCAGATGTGTAGGCTCTACTACCCTTAAATGATATCTCTTCCTCATTTATCTTCCTCATTTATCTGTCAAAAGCCTTTTCATTGTCTATCATTTCTACTGGCTTAGCTGAGATACAGGACCTTATGGGTAATTCCTCTTCTCATTACCAAAAGGAAAAAGCAACCCCTTGCAGACCTTCCAAGGTTTACTGGAGTAGTTTTCTGACTGCAATGTTTCTCCTAAGCTTCACGATTCCTCAGTAAATCCAACTCTTTACATATTAGAGTATAAATACTCATTGTCATTTTACAGTGCCAGAAGAGCCTTCAGGACATCTCTCACTGTCCTTGTGTCAAGGCTGGAAGACTTCAGGGGGTGTTCAGTGTTCTCACAAAGAATTACCATTCTGGTTATCATAAGGCGTAAATGAATGCTATAAAACTGCTGGTAGAGGAACTACCTTTCTTGTAAGGGCTCATTCGGCCATTTTAAACCATTTAAGTGACAGTGGCTTCTCTGTGGAATATTTCAGTCGACATTTGCAGAGAGGCCACCTGGAGCTATGTCCATACTTTTACTAAGCATTATGCACTTGCTGATGTGTCCAATGATCATGCTGCCTCCGGGAGTTATTCTTCAGTCTTTGTTTAATTAAGAACTCTAAGTGTCCTCCTCCAGGACACTAATTGTTATTTGCTACTACCTTCAGTCACTCACAGTGTGAGTGAACATATAGACAAATACTTCAAAGACATTTACAGTACTCCCTCCTACCTCTCTCTTTTGAAACCTTACCTAATTTGCTGTATGCCTTCTTTATGGCTAACTTCAAGGAGGGGAGCATTAGGGAAGACAAACTGACAGTTACCACTAATATACATGTTTTCTAATAGTACTGACTGCAGAGAGCTTTTGAAATTCCTGTACAAATATTGAGGTGAATTCCTCTTGACACTGCTTTCCTAAACAGTTTTTAAGAAAATTTTTGTTTTTATTGACGCTGGTGCAAACTAGGATCACAAATACTGTTGTAAATTTACAGATAATCACTTGGATATATCTAATGAGAACTTCTGCTTCTCATTCATGTAGTACCTGCTTTTTAAGTGGCAAACAAAACAGCTCAAATACAGGAAAGCATTCTTGCTAAGATAAGCAATGAACTTTGAAATCCATGAGATCAGTTAAGTGTTATCTAAAATAGGGTAAAAAAATGATTGACAGACAAAAAAGAAACAGTTTAGCTATTTTACAACTGTGACACATTTGAAATCAACATATATACATGTATATGAAAATAACTGTGTTTCTAAGAATATATTAGAAAGAATTGAAAAGAAACATCTGGAACAGAGCTTAGCGCCTACAGTCAATTATGTCATACAGTTCTAAATCTGTTATGTGGGATAACTAAATTCAGTTTAGCTGTTTTTTCCTGTGCTGTTGAGTGAAAGGTTTCTCTACAGCCTCTTCTATTTTAGAATTATAAATCTTCTTCTCACTTCTGGTCAGCATTATTCACAGGCAACTTAAATTTGGTAATTATTGTGACAACTTTGTCCTTGAACCCGAATAACAGTTCTCACACCCTGATATTCAAGTTCTTGAGTATTTGTTGAGAGCAGTCAGGTTTAATTTTGGTTGGCTAAAAAAGCTTAATGTTTAAGCTTTTATTGTAGGATCCATTTCTAGCTTTATTTATTAAAAATGAGGACTATCTGACTTCCCAATTTAAATTAATTAAATTCTTTGACTTATTTCCATATATGCATTGTCATTAATTTTAGCACAGTTCCACTTTTACTCCACTATATTCAGGACAAAAATCTGAGACAAAGTATTCAATTAATATTTTGTTGTGCCTGAATTATTTAAAATATAATCTTATTCTCAGTGCAAAACTGTTGTATGACTGTTTCTTTCTCTTTTATTTGTGTACGTATAGAATCCTTCCCTATTAATTTCATTTCTTTTCTCTTTTTTAAAATCTAAATCAACCTATTTTTGTGAATTGTTTGCAACTGCAAGCACAGTGAGGATGCCAAAATGAGATGTAGGTGGCATGTAGCTCTGTAAGTCTCAAACACAAATTCCTGAAGTCACTGTCAGTGGTTTTGAAATATTATTTAGAAATTCACAGTCTTGCCTATACTGAGATTGCATCAACCTGCCCAAATTCTTACTTTTCAGTTTTCTTGCCTAAAGAGCTCAATGCAGCAAGTAGTCTTAGAGAGTGTGCAAAAGGAGTAGCAGCTTTCGCTTTCCATCAGACTTCTGTCAATGAGGAGTCTGTTACAATTCACCTGTGAAGCAGGATCACATTTAAAGTAATCATTCATGAGACATGTCTTCCAGATCCTGCTACAGGGATTGTCTTTCAAGCTTATCTGATGACTATTTCAAGCAACTTCATCTGTTTCAACTTAGCTAAGATCATAAGCACTGTCTCTGGTTTTGAGCCCTGTCGTTTTCCCTGAAGTAGGTTGTCTGTATATGCAATTATTAGAACTTGACCTGCTAGCTCTAGAACTCAGCTAATTTATGTGTGTTGTTTTTTTGTAGATTTTGATTTAAAGCTCAAAATGCCTAAGATAATAAGAGGATTATGGCATAGGTGGTCAAAATGGCTATTTCATAGCATAACACCAAGAATATATGTTCCATGTCATGAGACTTTTTAATACAGGATGTTGGCGTACTGGGATATCGTCATACGTCTGTATAAATTACAGCTCGATCTGGTGCCATCTTGTTGATATTATCTATACAGAGAAATCCTAGTATGAACTGAAGAGGATATCAGGATGTTTTTTTACGCAAGCAGGAGCTATTTGTTTCCATTTGCCAAGAGAGTCTGTGAATTAATAACAAATGTGCCGTATAGATGATAATAGGGACAGATAGCCATAAAACAGGAGGAAAAGGATTTGTCAGTGTAGTTGCAACTATAACTACTATCCTGCCCTCTTCCGCGAAGACTATCTTAAAATCTTAGATGCTTACTGGAATGAGTAAAAAGGAAGACATTCGTGTTGTCTCCTTAGTAATATTAAAATCTCACTTAATTTGTATCTTAATGTGGGCACCTGTGGTAGATCCTTACATTAAAGTGATAAAATCTCTTTTACAATCTTTCCTCTGAATAACTGTAGTCAAGGCTAACCTTTATATCACCTTTTTTTTTTTTTTCCTTAGCATATGTGCTTTTCCAACTGTGAATTAACTAGTTTCTCCATTTTGTTATTCCATTGTATTAGTTAGTTATTTCAGTTCTCAGCTAATATTCTTGCTGAATTAGCTATTCTATGTGTTGTGTCACTATTAATCACATTAGTATCAAGCCTTACTCTGTACTTTTTTTGCATAACCATACCTGCAAATACTCCTGTACCTTTTACTGTATTCTCATTTACCTGATTTTCTGTATCCACTGTCACAGCCAGGCATGGAAGTTAAGTTTGATTTCCTCAGTGTTCTCTTATAATTCCCATTTTAAAGCTCTAAAGCTCTTTTAAGTCTTGACACACTTGATCCTGTAAGACCATACTACAAAAATAGTTGAAATGTATCTAACAAGAAAAATTTTCTTTCCATTGATGCTGCCAATAGTCAAACATCTTCAGAATTGTGCCACAACCCCTATTCTCAGACCATATGCTGAGCTTTACTGTTTTGCTACACAATTTGATGTATTCATATAGGACAGAAAAAAACATCACTTGAAACGAAAATTCTCGAAAGTCTTTTTCAGCCACATACAAGAAGAGTAACACCAAATGTATCAGATCCATCTTGTATGGTCTTTCTGGTTAGACAAAATTTTCGTCTTCTTGCCCTATACCCAGGAGAATTTTTGTGGGACAAAGAAACACAGCTGATGCACAGAGACAAAAAATCTTTACTGTGAGACAATAAAAAATATTTTTTAAAAGTCCAACACCCCCAAAAAAGTCTCAAGGAGATCCTATTTTTTCACATACATGATATGACCACTTTATGTTCAATTATGTAATTTCAGCTCAAGGTAAATAAACAGGTAAACTGTTATACGTTGACCTTCTTTCATAGACTCATAGAATCATAGAATAGTTAGGGTTGGAAAGAACCTTAAGATCATTTAGTTCCAGCCCCCCTGCCATGGGCAGAGCCACCTCCCACTAAACCATGTCATCCAAGTCTCTGTCCAACCCAGCCTTGAACACCACCAGCGATGGAGCATTCGCAACTTCCTTGGGCAACCCATTCCGGTGCCTCACCAACCAAACAGTAAAGCATTTCTTCCTTACGTCCAATCTAAACTTCCCCTTTTTAAGATTGAACCTGTTACTCCTTGTAAGGGTCCATCCCCAGCATCCCTATAGGTCCCCTTCAGATACTGGAAGGCTGCTATGAGGTCTCCATACAGCCTTCTCTTCTGCAAGCTGAACAGCCCCAACTTTCTCAGCCTATCTTCATATGGGAGGTGACCCAGCCCCTGATCATCCTCATGGCCCTCCTTAGTACTCCCAACAGTTTGAAGTCCTTTTTATGTTGAGGCCACCAGAACTGTACACAATACTTCAAGTGGGGTCCAACGAGAGCAGAGTAGAGGGGCAGGATCACCTCCTTTAAGCTGATGGTCATGCTCTTTTTGATGCAGCCCAAGATACAGTTGGCTTTCTGGGCTGCAAGCACATTTTCTTTAGCATTGTGTTCACTTTTCCAATATGTTGTTACAGCGAGTTGTCAGAATAACAAATTCATTTTTGGAAGAAGTATGACATTGATGGAAAGGATTTCCCTCCTTATCTTCTAGGTTTAACCAGAGTTAATTTTGTAAGTTTGATGACATGGTCTGCTTTATTGTTCTTTTTTTATCTATAGTCACATTGATGATTTTTCATAAGTGGTGTTTTACATGTTTGAGATAATTGTTCTTCTTTCTTTCTTATATCCTGAAACTTTTACCCAACTCACAAGGCTGCTTTTCTGCAGTGATCACTCACTTATGTTTATAGAAATAGGACCTCTGGTATGATGTGATGTTTGTACTTTCAAGGACACTGTTATCATCCTGTACTTCTATATATCTTTTTTTTTCCTCTAGGATCATAGATACTTCACTCTGCACAGAACAAGTATTTGTAGTTACTAGCTACTAGTTCCAAAAATATGTAGGCATTATTACAACAATATGTTATAATACAAAGAAAGCAAAAGCTAATACAACTTAGATAGCTGTCACTTGGGTGTTAAAAATTCGTGACTGTATGGAAATCTAGAAAAAGTTTAGCAAGTCCTGAGGCCTTGCACTTCTGAACTAACACAAAGGTTTGGGGCCTGTTTCTATAGATGACAATATCTTATTTACAGGCCTATGTGCTCTACAAATTGAGCAATTTCAGGGTTCCCATTCCTATCTTTTCCCTATTGTCATTGCTGTAATCCTCTTATCTTCTACCACCTATTCTTTTTTTTTACACTTTTATTCCCCAAATTGATATGGCATCCTTTTCTTTTCCTAGATTAACTCTTTCTTCATCATTGTCTTTCCTCTGCGGGCAGGGCCCTCCTTTTTTTCATTTTCTTCTCTGTATTTAACTTTTTAATTACTAATGAACTAGTGTACTAATTGGAAATTTTTTGCTTAAAAAAACCCAATAAATTATTCCTTCAGTCTGCAGGGTTGGTTTTTTTCTTTGGTTTGGTTGGGTTTTTTTATTTATTCCCTTTAGAAATTACTAAATTATTAATAATCTCACACTACACTGTACTTATCATGAATAACAGTTATTGAAATGTACTGAACACTGACATGATTTTATATATATATAACTGTAGCTGTTGCTAGTTTTATAATTTTAAAAAAGCAGCAAATACTGACATATGTTATCTTCTTTTTTAATCTCAATTTGCAGATGATGGTGACTTTTGAAGCATGGGATAAAAATTACCAACAAAGATCTTTCCTTGTTCCTTGTCATTTTCGGGAGAAAAATAAAAAATTTTGCATAAAAATGTTTACATCACTAGAATCATTGATTTATTAACACCAAAGTACCATTCTTGGAAGCACAATTTGAAGTGTTTCAATTTTGAAGATTACCATGTAGCTTGGAGCACCACAGCAGCTCAGATAGCAGTTGTTAGTAAGCCTCTTTGTTGTGTCAATAGGTTAGAAAAGATTAAACAATAAAAAAGTGATGATTTTGAATTTTTCCATTCTTCTTATAACTCATTTAATACATCTTACTTACCTTTGAAGTTTTTAGTATTCAGAAATCATACTTAGTTATGCTTTATTATAAGCAGGTAAAAAACGGTTGTGAAGCAGGCCCTATGAAATATTACTGCTACCTTGAGGCAATTGCAAACAACAGACAGTAACAAGTAAGAGTCTATGTCTTGGTTAGAACTCATACTAAGAAGCATTAACATTTTTTTTGTGGCTAGATTTCTGTAAAACAGCATAGCTGCTCCAAGTACTTGTAGCCTATTGCAATAAATAATGATAGACTATCAAGCCAGTCAAAGAAAACAGCTTGACCAAGGCATGATGTCTTTGGGCTATTTTTGCTATTTGAGTTTGGTTTGAAGGTTAAGTAAAAAAAAATAAAATAAAAAAAAAAAGTATGACTGAGAGAGGGAGACTTACAAAGAAGTTTTGCTGTTCAGGCTGTGAATTAGTCCCTGATTCTCTGATCATAAGCCCTAGGTTATATAACATTGCTGAATATGAGAGTGCCTTTTGATGACATTTGTTTGCCTATGAATATTTTTAGGGTCCTAGCTCATTTGGTAACTGACCATTTAAAAGGCAGCAATATGTAGTAGAGTTCTGTTTGGTTTTCCCTTTTACACAGCAAAAACTGATCAGTGAGAAATAATAAGGATATTTCTTTTTTGTATTTAAATTTGCCCCCAATAATAAAAAATTGTCATTTGCCCAATTTACCACCATGGTCTTTAGGCACTGACTCTCTAAAACATCAGGTGAAGATAATGTTAATCATGCTCACTCATTCTCCCAGATAAATGGGCTACATGTGAATGTGGGATGAATATGATGGCATAGCGTGGCTCAGTGGATCTGTAGAATTGCATGTTAAAACATAATTCCTTACCAATTTCTCTATCAGTGAGTACACCAGGAAGTGTGAAGGCATAATGTAACCTTTCAGGGCTCAAAAATGCTTAACATGACCCAGTAATGTCTGCTTGCAGGCAAAAAGCCAACTGTATGCTATGCTGTATCAAAAGGAGAGTGTCCAGTAGGTCAAGAGAGGCAATTCTTCTCCTCTACTCCATTGTCATAAGACCCAGCCTGGAGTTCAGCACTGAGGCCCCAAACACAAGAAGAATGTGGACCTGTTGGAATGAGTCCAGACGGCCATGAATATGATCAGAGGGCTGGGGCATCTCTGAAGACAGGCTGAGAGAGCTGGGCTTGTTCAGCCTGGAGAAAAGAAGGCCCAGGGAAGACCTGTAGCAGTCTTTCAATACCTGAAGGGGGCCTGCATGAATTCTGAAGAGGAACTTTATACAAAAACATGTAGTGATAGGAGAAGGGGGAACGGCTTTAACCTGAAAGAGTTAGGTTAGATATTAGGTTAGATATTAGGCAGAAATCCCTCACTATGAGATGCTAGAAGATGGTGCCCAAAGAAGTTGTGGCTGCCCCATCCCTGGGAGAGTTCAAAGCCAGGCTGAATGGGGCACTGAGCAGCCTGGCCTAGTGAAACAAGTCTCTGACCGTGGCACGGGAGTTGGAACTAAATGATCTTTAACATCTCTTCCAACACAAACCTGGTAAGTATCTGTCTTGTCCCCAAGTTTATCTCTCTTTTTAAGGCAACCCAAAAAAATACCAAAAACCTTTCAATATCTAATGTCATGTTTTATTATATTATGAACCAGAATGAAGTGACACTACCTACAGACAAAATTGAGATCTTTTGTATGAAACAGAAATAGCCTGGAAACTTCGTGTTCTGCCCTTTTATTATTGCAAAATGGATCCCTCCCTCCAGCACGTTGTCATTTCAGCTTTCACAACTGCATATTTTCTAAGGAAAAAAGGTTTTTTGTTCACCTCCAAATATGTTTTCTACATGTTTTAGTTTGGATCAGGACTTATATTTAGAGTAGCTTCCCCCATTCCCACTATTTATTATGCTTTGTTTTGTTCACAGATAAGACTCAGGAAGTTTACAAACTAGGATTTTTTTTAGATGGCATTGGATTAGAAGATACATTTCAGAAGCACATGCTCCTACTGCTAATGTATTTCCACTCCATGAACCAGACTAAATTTAAACTGAAATAAACCCTGCCGAAGTACATATGCACACCATGTCCTTAACACCAGTTTGCTCACAGGTCTATTGTTATCGGGCCATACTACCTGCTGCAGGAGGCACAGCCTGAGGCACTTGTCTTGAGAAACAGTTTCTCAGAAGTTAAAACTTCAGAAGTCTAGCAAAAGTGTGTTTGTTGTTTCTTTTGCACTACATGTTTCTTACTGGTTTCTCTCATTACGAGCCCACAGCCCAGGAGCTTATCCCAGGTGACTGTGCTTAATTACTGTTGAGGAACAGGCCCATTAACCCCTGCCACCAGCTCCACAAATAGTCAGCAATCCAGAGTCAACATACCCAATCTCATCATGATGTAAAAATAACATGCTAAAAAATACATACAGTGAATAATTAACAAAGACAGAGAAGTGATACTGTCACAAGTGAAGTATTTGTTGGAAATCAAAATGTGAACTTTATGATTTGCTTGGCTGAATAATTGGAAATGTTATTGAAAATGACTTAAAAGACCAGCCTCACTTACTGGTTTTGAATGAGTTGGGTATTTTATATATAACGCCATATAAATTGAAAACACACATTGTGTGTGTATATATGTGCTTTTGATTTAATGCATAACTCATAAGCTATCAAATCATTTATATCAAAACAATAAAAAATGTTTCAAAGCTCTTGTGAACCTTTTTGTGTTTAGCATAGTCTTTTATTTCCACCAGTCTTCCTATGCAAGGGGAAATGAATGTGGAATGCCAGTGTCATCATTTAATGCTTTTGGCATATAGCAGTCTCTATCCATACATTCCTTATAATATACCAACAGTTAGAGAAGAAATGTTATTATTACCTGAAATGAAGTTTGTTCGCAATATAACTATTATCTCCATATGTACTATAGCAAAACATATTTGGACTTCCCTTACAATTTTCTAATTTTTTTTGGCGATACAGATTTGGCATCGCCTTCTTATAACAGATGGCTGAATGGTGATTCAGGATTATAATTAATCTTTTGCATTTTCCAGCTAACCTTAGGTAGACACATTCTTATGAGAAATTATTATGCTCTGTGGTTTTAAAGACTAGCAGATATTCTCTAAAAGACTTTTGTAATGAAACCATTACAAACAACAAAATAGTGATTAACTCTGTTATAGCAAACACATGGTACCAGCTAGACAATAATTCACAACACTGTGGCATTTTAAAGGAGTGATTTACATTTCTTAGCATTCTCTCACTGTGAGGGCTCTTCAAACAGAAGTAAGAAATGCTGAAGTTCAGGGAAAGCTGATAATATGACAGACCTGTGGAATTCACTTCAGGAGTTGGTCATTTATCAAAAGGTGAAGTAGAAGGGGGAAAATATGGTAAAAAAGCTAGTCATCATAAATAAAACATAGACAGAGGGAAACAGGAAACAAAGGCTCAGGAATGTATGTTAGGTAAGAGCCATGACTAAATCTGTGTACATTTCTTTTCATGCAAAAAGGGACTTATTAAAACAAAGAAAAAGTGCTTCTTTTTAAATGAGACATTAGTCCAAAAAACTGATTTGCATCTATACCTCACTAAATAAGCATATTTTGGAATCGCATCAGAAATATTTAAAAATTGAAGCATGCTGAAGCATCAAAGTGCCCTGACTTGATACATCTTATTCATGAGGGAATATATATTCCAACTTATAGAGAAGTGAGGCTGATAAAGCTATAGGGGAAAAAGTATTGTACTTTTGGAATCAAGTTGTTGTTTAGCTACGTCAAGTAGTGGCATTTATGTAAGCACTGCTATATACTTGATACTTTCTTATGATGAGGAAGTGAGAGAACAAGTACCACACTATGCACAAACTTCACATTTTCTGTCCATCATATTTGAAAAATCATGGCAGTCAGGTGAAGTTCCTGAAGTACTGAAAAAGGGGAATATAATCCCCATTTTCAAGAAGGGGAAAATGGATGAGACGGGCAACTACAGACCAGTCAGCCTCACCTCTGTGCCTGGCAAAATCTTGGAGCGGATCCTCGTGGAAGGCATGCTAAGGCACATGAAAAACAACAAGGTGGTTGGTGACAGCCAGCATGGCTTCACTAAGGCGAAATCATGCCTGACCAATTTGGTGGCCTTCTATGATGGGGCTACAGAACTGATAGAACAGTTGATGTCATCTACCTGGACTTGTGCAAAGTGTTCAACACTGTCCTGCATGACATCCTTGTCTCTAAATTGGTAAGATATCAATTTGATAGGTGGACCACTTGGTGGACAAAGAACTGGCAAAAGATAAAGAACTGGCTGCCGCATGCAAAAAGATGTGGTCAATGGCTCAATGTCCAGCTAGAGACTGGTAATGAGTGGTGTCCCTCAGGGGACAGTATTGGGACTGACCCTGGTTAACACCTTTGTCAGTGACATGGACAGTGGGATTGGGTGCGCCCTCAACAACTTTGCCAATGACACCAAGTTGTGTGGTTCCCTTGTTACGCTGGAGGTAAGGAGTGCCATTCAGGGGGACCTTGATGCACTTGTGAGGTGGGCTGATGCCAACCTGATGAAGTTTAACCATGCCAAGTGCAAGGCCCTACACCTCGGTCAGAGCAATCTCAGGCACAGCTACAGGTTGGATAGAGAAGAGATTCAGAGCAGCCCCGTGGAGAAGGACTTGGCAGTTCATGGGAGGTGATCCTGCCCCTCTCCTCTGCTCTTGTGGAACACCACTTGGGATATTGTTTGCAGTTCTGGTGTCCTCAACATAAAAAGAACTTGGAACTGTTGGAATAAGTCCAGAGAAGGGCCACAAGGATGATCAGGGGACTTGTGCACCTCCCGTATGAAGATAGGTTGAGAAAGTTGCTGATCAGCCTGGAGAAAAGAAGCCTGTGTGGAGACCTCATGGCAGCCTTCCAATATCTGAAGGGGGCCTATAGGGATGCTGGGGAGGGGCCGTTCATTAGGGACTGTAGTGAGAGGACAGGAGGTAACAGATTCAAACTTAAACAGGGGAAGTTTAGATTGGATATGTGGAAGAAATACTTTACTGTAAGGGTGGTGAAGTACTGGAATGGGTTGCTCAAGGAAGTTCTGAATGCTCACTGGATGTGTTCAAGGCCAGGCTGGACATAGCCTTGGGTGATATGGTTTAGTGTGAGGTGTCCCTGCCCATGGCAGGAGGGTTGGAACTAGATGGTCTTCACGTCCTTTCCAATCCTAAGTATTCTATGATTCTGTGATTTTCTCCCCCCAGCATACCATTAATTCTGGGCAGGAAGTACATTTTTATATTCAATAAACTTTGACATTAAAAAATGTTTCTTTTATTTCGAAGAGTGTAACTTGAATTTTTCAGAAACAGGAAAAAAATAAAAGAAAAAATTGGTAAGAAAAAATTCACGTAAGCAACTCAAAATTGAGTGTCCGTACCAACAAATCTTTCACCTCCTGTTGGTGATGGTCATTCACTAATCTACAAAAAAAGGATGGTTCTGTGATCCAGCAATGTTAAAGAAATAAGATTCAAACTCAATCTTGTCCAAAATGGATGATACCAAGAACAGATAACACGAAAAATCCTTTCCTCAGTATAGTCACATGTCCAATAACTGGGACATTCACTTGGATTGTGTATTATTATTGCTGATGAAAGACCTTGCTATTCTAGGAGAATTTGTGTGTCTTATTTCACTATTTTTCCCCTCATGTTTTGACAGGGAATTTCAGCTTGGATCCATAAAATCTTTTTCAGTAAGTCTATTTTCATAGCTGATATATTTTTACAGTGAAGCTTAGTCCTGATGATTTAGCATTTGCTGACTACTGCTACTCCCTCTTAAAACAAATTGGTTTTGAATGCTGCAATATTAGAATAGTTCCAACACCAGTTCTAAGAAAGTCAAACAAATTCTACCGTTTAATTAAAACCAATGAATTTTGGGGTTTGGGTAGTTTGTTTTTTTTTTTTTTTTTGGCTGCACAGATATGTTATATTAGTGTGTAATTAGATAATTATTTCCCAAGGAAAGGGAAGAAAGCTGTCATATATCTTGATACTTATACCTTTATTGCAGATATTAATGATTTTAAGTGCTGATAAACTGGGATAGGAATAAGAGGTTCATTCTGAGAAGCTAAATAGTAATACTCATTTTTTAAATAACCTTGATCTTAATGTAGAATCTCCATCATAATGATCTTCTTTTTTCTATCACTTCCTATCATACAGGAAAACATTTCTTAAAGAGAATATGGAATGTTGGGAACCAGGTCTAAAATGCATATTAGAGTTGAACTCACATTCGGGTTAAGTATACTGGACAAATATTATTTTTCAAGGAAAATAAGCATGAGGAGAACTGGTTCTGAGAGGTTAAAGAGGCTGAACTGGAGGGAATGTATAAATTGGAGACTGTTATGGAGCAAAGTGTGATTTGGATCTTAGCTTTATCCTTTCAGCACTGGAAGGAGAGTTAGATAGTCGACAATTTCGTGGATGGCTTCTAGTAGTTGTAATTTTAGCGATTTAATATCATGTTTATTATTTGCTTATTAAATATAAATATGCTTTGTGGCTACATTCAGTAAAATACATATTTCCTGGCATCCTTGGACATGTTCTGAGGTTGTTTCAGCATGAGACTTATTATATACACTGCTCACAGGAGATTTTTTTTTAAGGATAAAGGGCATATGTATTAGCTGATAGGAAAGCATCAGTATGAAAGGAAGGTTATTTGTCTGCAAAACCTATTTTCAGTTTTGTTCTCATCCTGTCTCCCTGTATTTCACAGTATTCAGTACATTTCAAGAGATATTTGGCAAATATTTTAAGCCAACATGTGAATACCTTATCATTCTTTATAGAGGCCAGTTTCTCAAACCTGGAGTTTTAAATTTGAGCTTATTAAATCCATATTTAAGCATCATTCTTAAAATAACCTCATTTTCAAAGGTGCTGAGACTATCCAGAATTCGTCTTTCTGTTTGAAACAGAGCAGCAACTGCTCATCTGGGTAATTCAAAGGAGATCACTTTATTTTGTGCTTCTGTAACTGTATGGAGTACATTTGAAAAGTGGAAAATGGTTCTTATTGAATACTGTATTGCACCAGTGTCTAGGTCTATTTTAATTAATTCTAGATCAATAGATTACTCAGAGCATCTATGGCTTGGTTTGTTTCTTCCCAAAATGCTCAGAATACAATATTTACAATTTAGATATTCACACATGTCATTCCATTCAACTGTTTTAGTCAGGACTGCCGTAATTAATGCATTACAGGTGGAGCATAACCTTCATTACAGTTCCTTTTGTTACATAAATAGCTACAATATGTAATATATAGAGGAAAAAAAGATAATCATACCATGGTTTGGTCAAATTACAGTCTAATTCAACACTAGTCTTTTGCTCTAGATACTGACTTTCATGCCCTCCAGCTGATCTGGAGACTTGAAATCACACCCTTTGACATTTATCCATCATGGGATTCATTCCATCTAATTCTTGATGGTTTTAGTCTGAGTATAGATCTCAATTAATTATCCTAAGGTCTGCTTCTGTGAAGGATTTGACTCTCTTTTTAGCAAATCTACTTCAGGCTCAGGAAATTCAGAGTGCAAAAGTGTCTCTTTTCATTAGCTGTGGAAGATGTCAAATGACTACTTTAAGTGACAATCCTTTATTAGAGTGATCATATTGCTTATCTTCTAGATATGTTTCCTTTTTTCCTTAGATTTTTTTTTTTTTCTAGGATTTCTGGGTATATGTGTATCATATGATCAGAAATCTCATTCTGTATCTGTAAAACATATTTAGCACATGTTTATTGATAGCACAAGTCCAATTGCACTTATCTCTGCTCTCCTGATTTTCTATAAGCCTGAAGGCTGCCAGATTGCTTGATGTAGAACAGATATCACAGGAAGAAAGCAGATATAGCTGTCACCATGATCACTTTTTTCCTAAAACTAGAACTACAGTGCATTGGACTGGAAGGGACTTTATGGATCACTTAACCTAATCCCTTTGAAAGACATCTATATAGCAATAACACATAATTTGTGGAAAGATCTGGCAATAAAAAAACAAAATGAGACATAGAGACAGAATATAATATTTAAACTTTAACAAACATCATCAACCAGTCAAAAGCAATGATGTGTAATAAAAGGAAAAATGCCAAAAGCAGAATGGTAAAAGAAAATGTTTGTCTACCTCAGATGTAATGTGTGTATGAGCCATTGCTAGCAAAAAATTCCTGTTCCTGGCATCACTGTAAAATGATCTGCAGTTGCTTTGATATTAGCCAATGAATGTCCAGAAAGTATTACCGTTAGTCATGTGTCTTCAAATGTTGAAGGAGAAAGCAAGCACTCCAAAAGGGAAAAACAAAAAAATAACATTTTGTTACCTATATACACTAGGGAAACCATCAGTTTCTATTTCAAGTACTTCATGTTATCTTGGCTTCCCAAAATGCTAATAACATAATTTTTTAAATCTAGTATCTTGGGTTTTTATGGCAAAGTTTTGGTAGCAGATGGAATCAAAAGAATCTCTGGAAATACAAAGGCCTATTATACCTCTCAACATCAAAAGGGCTTTGGATGAGGGCAAAGACATAGGAAGTGTACAGAGGATAATATTTGTTTATTGTTTGGTACCTTTGTTTGTCAAAGATATATATTGTTGCTGTAAATGCATACTACTAAAGAAATTCAAAGAACAGTCTTTCTGAAGCAGACTAAAATATATTCTTGTTTCCTATGTCTTTTTATGCTATGAACTGTGTCCATTAGGGTAGCACTAGAAGCTTTAATCAAGATCAGGGCTCTCTGATGTGTGTAGTGAGAAACCATTCTTATGCTGAAGGACTAGCAATCCAAACAAACAAACGGAATGGGAAATGTAGTGTTATTACCCTCATAGCACTGATAGAAAAGCAGAATAGAAGCATAAAAGGTGATATTCCAGGTTCCTTGATGTTAATAGCAAATTCCCTTTGATTTCACTGAGATAAAATTTTAGTTTCTTAGTAAGTTGCTCTGAAGTTACTAAGAAGAGTTGGGTCAGGGACAGAAATCTTGAATTCCCACATATTTTTTCTTTTTTTCTTTTTTTTTTTTTTTTTTCCACAGGAAAAGATCAGTCTGTCTCAGATCTTGGCATTTCATAGAGCCATTTTATAACCATTTCCTTGTCACAGTGTATTATTTACTTCTGAGTTGTTGAAACTCCTCACAGACTTACAGCAGTATTGTGAAATAGTCTCTAAAGTCTTCTAAGAAGGAGTAAAGGAGACAGTTTTCACACACCTATATGAATCATTGGTTGCAGGTTCTGGTACCAAAGGGAACATTATGCAGAGAGAATAAAGGAAAGCAGCTAAATAGTCATCTGTCAGAGAATAAGAATAGAAAAATGTCACGAAAATCGTCGGGAAGAACTTGAATACGCTCAATATGAGTGATCAGCAAGCTTCAAACTTTATTAGGTGACGCGCTACAGGTTTATAGGATCGTTAATTAGCTAATGCATATTGCAAACCTAGAGCTCATTATTGGCTATGTTCTACAAGGCTAATCCCGCTTTAACTCCCCTTGTTATGCTCATCCCGTTCCCTTTTCTCAGGCATTCCTCAGATAGCCACGTTGTCTCTGTTAACTACTCCTTACAATAGATCTTGCCGCACCGGGGTCATGCCGTATCGGCTTCCTGGCCATATCAGCATGTGAAAGGATAAGCTCGGTGCTTTCCCAGCTCCTGCTCGGCCAGCTGAATCATGTCTATGTGACCCTTTTCTGTTAACCATTTCTCTACAGAAAAAAAGTTAGGATTTATTAAAAATGCTGCCACCATATAAAATTAACATATACCTTTAAACAACCTAAATTAACATAATGGCATTCCATATACCAACAGACAACTTATTTGAATTCTTTTAATTTTAGCTTGTTTACGGAATGTTTGTTGTAATATAATTGCAAGGACATTTGCTAGGACTTTCATTTTGTCAGGTAGGAACTGCAGTGATATGATTTCTCTGTGTTAGCTCTTCAAAGGGTACAGCTGAAACAGACCAGTTTCCATTTTAAGAGACCAATTTATCTCATGAAGAGCACAAGCTTCAAGGCAACAGCACTATTTGTGTGAAATGTAGCCATTAATCCTGTGCATTCAAATTTCTAGTTGATGGACTATTTTGGAGCAGTGTACATTTTGATTTTCATTGGCATAGTCTAAATAAATACAGAAAAATTGCATCTCTTTCCCTTACCATTTCTAGGTATTGATTGTTTCCAAACTGCCATACGTAAGTGCTGCAATATTGCTGCAGATAGATCAAGTAACGTACTTTGGAGTATGAGTGCATCTTCTTAAGACGAAATCTTCCATCTTCTAGTATCATTATAGCTACACAGTGTAGTTTTATATACTTTAAGTTGATCAGAGTAGCTAGAGAAAGAGCAATGTGGCTGTCCATTTTATCTGATGGATAATAGGAATTAAATTTTCTCTAGACCTTAGCTTTTGCCTGTGAAAAAATACAAATTGTATTATTACCTTTAATGGACAGACTAGGTCTGTAGCTCTCATATGCTTGACTCATGGGAATCCATAAATTAGTACAAAATGGTTTTGCACTAATACTGCCATTGTTTTGTGTTTTTATCTGATTTGTCAGTTTGTATGGTTTATGTCTCTCTTTTTTTCTTTGAGTCTGTATACAAATTGGTAAGAAAGTGTAACTTTTAGCACTTCTGTGAAGTGTCAACAATGAACCTGCTAGAGCATAGGCTGGCAACTTTTGGAAACAAGGTAGTAATTCCAGGCACTTTCCCACAGAGGTATATAATTAATCACATGGTGGAAATATAGAGGCGACCAATACATATCTCTACCATTAAATTTCTTCAAATTAATCTAGATATACTGCTTTAGTGTTTCATTGCAGATGTAGGACTATCTGGATCTGAATGAGAACTTCTGAAAAGGGAAATACAATAATACGTTCTCCACATCAGGAATGGCTGATTTGCACTTCTTGTAAAGTTAGAATTAACTGTGACTTGACCCAGCTTTCCATTTGCTGTATTTCCATTGTATTATGACCCTCAAGGATGCTGGGGAGGGACTCTTCATTAGGGACTGTAGTGACAGGACAAGGGGTAATGGGTTCAAAATTAAACGGGAGATTTAGGTTAGATATAAGGAGGAAGTTCTTTACTGTAAGGGTGGTGAGGCACTGTAACGGGATGCCCAGGGAATCTGTGAATGTTCCATCCCTGGCGGGGTCCAAGGCCAGGTTGGATGGAGTCTTGGGTGACATGGTTTAGTGTGAGGTGTTCTTGTCCATGACAGGGGAGTTGGAACAAGTTGATCTGGAGGTCATTTCCAACCGTAACTGCTCTATGATTCTATGACATAGAATCATATGATGATATGATATATATTCTATGGCATAGAATCATAGAATCATAGAATAGTTAGGGTTGGAAAGGACCTCAAGATCATCTTGTTCTAACCCCCCTGCCATAGATAGGGGCACCTTGCACTAAACCACTCCACCCAAGGCTGTGTCCAACGCAGCCTTGAACACTGTCAGCAATGGAAAATTCACAACTTCCCTGGGCAACCCATTTGTCGTGGTTTAAGCCGTAAATCAGCCACGCAGTTTGTTCACGCACTTCCCTCTTTTTCTTCCCTCTGCTCCTGGAGGGATGGGAAGGAGAATCGAAAGAGTGCAACTCCCGCAGGTTGAGATAAGAACAGTTTAGTAACTAAGGTATAACACAAACCACTACAGCTACTACTAGTAATAATAACGACAAGAGAAATACAAGGGAAATGAATACAACAGCTCACCACGTATACCCAGATCAACAGAGCAGTGCACCCCCCCACACACCCTTCCGGGTCTCTGCTCTCCGTTTTTGCATCCTGGGCATGACGTGCTATGGTATGGAATACCTCTTTGGTCAGTTTGGGTCA
>JANRGW010014840.1:0-13962 GCA_024733675.1 Psilopsiagon aymara | reverse complement strand
CTCCAGGAGCAGAGGGAAGAAAAAGGGGGAAGTGAGTGAACAAACTGTGTGGCTGATTTATGGCTTAAAACACGACAATGGTATTGGAGAAAGCTCTGCTGGGTCTTCCCCAGGGCAGGTAATGCATAGCCCTTCTAAGAATAGTTGCATCATGGTTTTGTTCATGGGCAACAGCATGGCATGGAAGAAGATGGGAGAAAACAAAGTTAGGAGGAGCAGAGGATTTTGGTGCTTGAGGATGCAAAGGATGAATCGTCCCTTTTGCCAGGAGGGGCAGAGATGTGGCCTTTTGGCTAAGGCTGGTCCCCACCAGCTCCTCTTTCAGCTCAGCCTGCCCTGTCCCCAGGCCTGCTGCAGTGACCAGCCTGCTTCTAATAGTGAAGCTGAGGGGCTGAGCACTGCGAACACCAGAGGGGCCAGCAGCAGAGGTTTGACAGTCCCTGCCTTCCCCGACCAGTAGTAGTGATGGATAGGCCATTCCGTGGGTGAGGGCACCTTTCCTCCTCCTGGCTGAATCACCAAAGAAAGTACCCAAACAATTGGGCAATATTTTAAAATGAATGGTGACAATGAGCCCGTGTCCTGCTGAGATTGCAGCTCCCCAGCTTGCTCTGCTGCTTAACCTCTCTGCTGCTGGCAGGGATGAGCCCATGTCCAGGCAGGGCCCCTCCATCCCTGCATGCACAGCTTCCCTCCTGGCCACATCCTGCCTCTTCCACCCTGGGGCATGATCCTGCCCCAGCAGCTCACAAGCGAGCCCAGCAATCCTTGGCAAAGACATCTGCTGGAGGAGCTGGTTCCACATTTCCAGGGCCACACACCTCTGCCATGACCACTGTGCTCTGGGATGGATGGAAAAGTGCCCCTTGCATCCCTCAGGACAGTGCCAAGGAAGAAAACAGGTATGTTCTGAATCAAACACAAACACGTGAAGTAAACAAACACATTTATGTGTATTTGTCTATCTAGTGTGAGAGATAGGTGGAGGTACAAAGAGCTATGAAAATGGCAATTACTTAATAGCACCAAAAGTATCTTTTAAAATATAGAGCAATCCTGCCAAGCCCCTCAAATGGAAGGCTTGCTCCTTGAAATGCACAATAAAGCATTTAGAGACTAATAGTCCTTTTGAATATGTATTGACTCTTTCCTTCCCCTTGTATTGTAGATGTGCCAAACCGCCTATGAACTAACTATTGCAGGTAGACAAACTAACAGATAACATTGTTCTCTTTAGTCAAGGGGAAAAAGGATTTACTTCCTTTTTTTCCTCCCTTTCCCTGGAAATGTGACAGAAGAAATGTCTTTCCAGCTAGGAGTGTCCTCTCCCAGGATATCTCCATCCTGCATGTGCGTAGCCATGCATACTCGTGGAGCCTTCCTACAGCAACCCCAGACCGTAATTCCGCCTGTTTCACTGCCCATGTCTAAGAATGCTGAGAGCACGCACGTGTTTCCTGCATTACTGCCCTCCCCTGTGTCGCAAATGCCCCGAAAGAAGGGAGTGGCTTTCAGAGCAGATAAAAGCCTTAGCTACCTTTGTACAGGGAAAATGAGCCATTAGGGCAAATGTGGCTGCTGTTGAAGGGATTCTTCTCTTTCAGAAATGCCTTAGGAGAAAGCTACCATGCAAGGGAAGCTCTGCAGGCCCTGGATGATTGGTGTGGAGCGGCAGTCTGCACCACCCAGAGGCTGAGCATCCCCCAGTCATGCCCTGGGGGCCGAATGTGACTTGTCTGAGTGACCACACTGTGCCAAGGGGAGCAAAGTCCAAAGACAAAGGTGAGAATGGAAAGAATCTGTAACATATCAGCTGAAATATAGGGCTGCCCCATCCCTGGCATTGCTCAGGGCCAGGTTGGACAGGGCTTGCAGCAAGCTGCTCTAGTGGAAGGTGTCCCTGCCCGTGGCAGGGGGTTGGAATTGAAGGAGCTTAAAGGTCCCTTCTAACACACACCAGTCTGGGATTCTATGACATTTACTTTATAAGGAATTGGCGGGTTGAATTTTAGTCACCGAGGTCTTGGGATGGGGCATTGCAGCAATTCAGTATTTTAAAATTTGCCAGTTTTTATTAGGGGGATACAGCTGGAAATCCTGTTGGCTCTCTTTCTATTGCAAATCCACGCCGCTGCTTCAGACAACCTGTATTCACAGTGTGTTCTGCTCTGTCTTGAGTAGAAGAAGGGAATGAGTCATTTTCATCGTAATCTCCCATCATCAGGTAAGCTTTTCTGGCATATTAGTGCACTTTCCTATGGTTTGCTTGCTCCTCAACTGCACTGACTGGGGGTGAAAACCACATTCAGAGTGCCTGAGCATGGCTTAGCAGTGTGTAGGAGGTGATACACCAAACAGCCTGCATCTCTAGAACAAGGGTATAACACCTCTGACTTTGTCTCCTGATCCTCTCCTGATGCTGTGGTCCAGAGCATCCTCCTTCCTGCATCCTGAGTAGAAATGTTTAGCATCCTCTGCAGAAAACAAGCTCACTGTGCTAGGGGAGCCCTTCAGTGAGGTGGATCATCCTTAGGGGTACAGAGGAGCACCAAGGATGCTCTGCTGCATGCTCTGCACAGGCAAAGTGGGGCTTGGAAGCCTGTGGAGCAGCTGGCATTCTCAGCAGTGGCAGGATTGGGCCCCCTCTCTGGAAATAAAAGCAGTCACCTGGAAAATATAGGCAGGAAGTTTCAGATAAAAGTTAGAGCTTACCTTCGTCTGCAGTGACTGTAGTTATTTTTGCTCATCATCAAAAGAAAATGATGGATGTAGGATTAAAGCAAAGGGATGGTGTAGGTACATGAATTATGAATTTTGCATCACAGATTATTGCCTAAAATAGGATGATACACCAAACAAATCTAGGGCAAGTGTTCTGTAGTCTTGAAGGGCTGGAAATTACGCCAGTTTCTTTGTATATCCTAAAGTCAATTAGGCAACTTTCCCTTACCTATTTGGCATCCAAGGGTTGCTAATCTCTCTAGACAGCTTTTGCCACAGCAATGCTTCTAGGGTTTGGCTGCTCATCTTGAAGGGCTGCACTGGGATTTGATTCTCAGAAGGTCACTGCTAAGCATTTGCCAACAGGAGCATGACCTCTGTATCCTTCCTACCTCTTCTCACTTCCTCATCTAAGTACCCAGGAACTTGCAACATGGGATCACTAAAGTTTCTTACCCAACTTTCCTGGTTTCCACATCAGAGCTTTCAGGCAGGAGACTTGGCTTCTCTAAGACTCTCAAGGCAGAATTTGGCTACAGAGGGTGGAAAGGACAGACGAAAACCACTTGTGAGACCTAGATGCCCAGCTGCATTGCTGTGTTTATTGTGGCCAGGGCTCCCAGGCTTACCCGTATCGGTGCTAAGCACAACCACGCTGATGAGACGTGCCTATAATGCTGCTCTCCATTCCTCCTCCAGCCCAAAGAAATGTTAGTCTACTGCCTGCCCAGCTGCTGATATGAAATGAGATTCCCTATCTTGCACATTATGTTTTACCTGGACTTCTCGCAACACCACTATCACTGTGTATCACTCTGAGGCAAGATTATTCAGGCTTCCTATGGGGGATCTGCAGCATCACTGCTGCCCAGAAAGAAGTGCAACCTTAGACCACAAATAGAGATGTTTTGATATGCATGGAATAGATTTAGGCATGCCCAGCTAGCTAGCTATTGTCATTTCTACTTCTTGGGAAACATCTCTTGGTGTCTGATCACTGCTACAAGTGGCTGCTGGCTTGCGTTTAATTCAGGGCCCAGAGACCCTCAGAACGTACCTGTTTTCTTCCTTGGCTTTGTGTGATGGGAATTTAGTGAGGAGTGACAGCTGTGCTGCTAGGGTGTCCATGTGCCACCTTTCTGTGAGACTGAGCACAGCTTCGGTCCTCAAAATGCATTTCCACTTATCCTTCCAGAAATGATGGAGAGGGTCCCTTTTCCTTCAGGTGGTGAAGTTTGGAGGGTGAAACTCGCTCAGTCCCCACTTTGTCCTCTGGCTAGTGTTAGACCAAGGTGTTTGCTCAGATATTTTCATTTTGAGAAATGACTGCAATGAGGTGAAGGAGATTTACTGGAGGTTATTTAACACCCTTAAGCTTTGTTGTTAATTTATGTCAGTTCCTTTAAATATACATAATTGCCGAGTCCAAATGATGAATGGTGGTGAACAAGTAAACAGGAGACACAATCCACAAATACTCCAGTGTTAATTTGTTTTCTAAGCCAGGAGGATGCGGAAGATGCTAATTCTGTGTCATGCTTCAGCAAAACCCTAGTTAGCATTGCTGAATCCTCCTCCTCTGTCTACAGTAAGTACAGCATTCACCCTGTATGATGTGGGCAAAGAGAAGAGAATCCCTGCTGTGATGTCCAGCAGCTTATTGAAGGGAAAAGGGTCAGGAAAGCCAGAACCATCCTTTCTGGTTTACTTTTCTGTGGCTGTGGACTTACCTTTGCAGCAAGAGGAGCTGGGTCCAGCATCAGCAAGCTTGGAGCGCTTTATCATGGCAGATGAATTGATTTGCAAGGCAGAAGACTGCCTGCTCATTTTGTCTTGAGCAATTTAGTCGGCTAGAGTTTGCTAATGCGTATGCCTGTTCCCCTTGTATTTAAGAAACCTTGTACTGGGCATATATATATCAGGGTTCAAAAAGGATTCAGTAATTCATTGAAAGATATTACAGCTGGTTTTTATGCACCCAGAGCGAGAGCAGAAAGACGTCAGAAAGGCACTATAAGAGAGTGAGCGTTTATCTGAAATGCTATTTATATTTCATTGAATTGGCTGAAAAGGACTGCAGAAGACCAGTAATGAGCAAGGGAGGCAGGCAGGCAGCCAGCCCACCGTGCACAATGGATGGTGCCTTGATGGATGATTTAATGACTCCAAAGTGTGCAGAGGGACCGGAGATCAGATGGGAATATTCTGTGTTCAGGGCATAGTTTGAGTGAGGAATAAATGTGATGCAGTGCCTGTGTTCTCCCCCTCTTGCACTCCAATGGTCCTCATGCCCCTGGTATTGATTCTCATGTGGCCATTCCTTGTTGTGAAGGCAGGAGTTATACCTGCTTTCTCTAGGTTCAGTTCTCCTTTGGGACGCATTAACTCATCTGATTTGCATCAAGCCCCAGAAGCTCACAGTTCCACATCCCTCAGGAAGGAGCCTGAACAAGCGCTGCTGTGTTTGTTTTCCCTAATACCATAGTTTCTGGAGGGGGCCAGGAAGAAGGAAAACACAACTCTGAGTCTGAAGCCAGGAAGAGGTAAATCTGGGGGATGCTCAGCCAGGGTAAGGAAGCAGAAAGAAAGAAGAAAGGTTTTAAGAGGCATATTTCTCCTTTACTGTGAGGTGGCTATGAGCAGTGGGAATTAAAACTAGCTGCCCATGTCATCTTCTCATATATATGCAAGGCTAAGCCACTGATGGCAGACATCAGCATAAGATCTGCTGCAAGTGAAAAGGCAGACAAATGCAAATAAGCCCTCCATGAATTTTTAGTGGTAGATCTGAAAGATGAAGTGTTAAGGGCTGACCTCATGCCCACGTTTGGCTTGTCTGTGTAAAACCAGATTATCAGTGAGGTCAGTGCAACCTTTACTGACTGTAACCTCAATCACAGCTTGTGTGACTTAGTGGATAGAGTCCTCCAAGTGCTATGAGTACCTTCATACAGCCTGACTTCCCACAGAACATGAGAACTGTACAAGGCTGGCTGACCAGCCACTCGCCTAATTAATATCTGAAATACCAGCTTGCGCTGCCTTTGCATATTCATCGCTGGGTGATGGATGCAATCTCTGCAGGGTCATTGTGCTGGTGGAAACTGTCCAACTCACCTGCAGGTCTTTTATTATCAAAGCAAATCAGTGAAACATATCTTTGGAAAGAGGAAAGAAGGAAAAATTCCCCCCCCCCCCATGATCAAATGGTGAAGTGCCATCAACAATACATAGGTTGTACAGGGCCTGTTCCTGGGCACAGAAGTCTCAAGAGCGAGCCTCAAACAAGATGTTTAAATAATCTTGTGAACTTTGGTATGTGCTAAAAATGCCTCCGGTGACATTTACCGCTGTTCCCAAACCCAAACACTGGGGATAATTATCTTTTATTGGCACATGTTCTGTGTTGAGATCAAGAGGCTGTCAAGCTGCATTTCTTTTATTTGCATTACAGGAGGAAAGATCAAATGGAACAAATGCAGTCAAACATTTCTTTTTCTCCCCCTTTGACGTCGTGCTGCTCCCCTTTAAACACTCAGAACCTGACAGCATCTGGGGCAAACTTTTCCCCCTCCGACTCAGCTTCAATCAGCACTAAACCAGGAACCTAATAGGGGGTTATATTTCTGACAAACCCAATGCAATAGCAATAGCTCTGCAGGGATCGATGCCGTAGACCGGATTTTGGCTTGCCTGGCAGGCTGCTAGCTATTTATGGCAAGGCAATAATGGGAGAAAAACACCATCACGCTGAGTTGTGAGTTGGTAATGATTGGCTCTTGCTTCTTTGAGATTTAAATGAGTACCCAAACTGCAGGGCATTGCAGAGTCCTTCCCAGGCTTCCTGACTTGTGTTTACAGCTGGCTCTGAGTGACTGCTATCTAAGGGCTTCCAACTAAGCCTTTCTAATTAGCCCTTTCTCAGGCACCACACCCTTTTGCTCCTTAATTGCCAGAGTTGTTTCTTTTGTCTAGGTAGCAGCAGGAATTAGGTCTTCTTTAGAACTGAAAAGGCCCACAACCGTGCTCAGACAAACTGCAAAGTCTGTGTTGGTAAGCTTATTTATGTTTTGCACCTTGTATGAACACAACAGGTTTGGTTTTCTACACTAAACCGAATCAACTAAGGAAATGTAATGCATTGCAAATAATCCTGTAATCATTTAGGGTGGAAAGACCTTTAAAATCATCAAGTCCAGCCATTAACCCACCCTTGCCAAGTCTACCACTAAACCATGAAAATCACGCTTGGGGTCTATCTGGTCAGTAGAGAGGACACAGTTCACCGGATCTGTGCTTTGCAGAAAGCCATCTTTAGTGCAAAATCCAAAGCCACCTACTTTTGCCACCTGCCATGCATAGGCAGGCAAGGTGACCCAGCTGTATTTTCCATGGGTTCCCTACGTGAAAGCCCTAAGAGCTGTTTGTCATACCTAAAACTAAAGTCGTGTCAGTGACTTATGTTTCCGAGAGGACAGACATCAACAGCTCTTGCAAGCCGGAGCAGTTAATTTCATTAGAGGTGGCAGAATGAAGGATAATCATCCCAGTTACAGCTGGGCAATAGCTCAGAACAAATTTGCAGATATGAATGTAGGAAAATACTGGTTCAAAATGCTTTCCCTGCAGCTTTGAATGACAGTGAGATGGAGAGTCTGAAATAGATGCAGAACTTGAACCACAAGCAGCAACTGATAAGGAAACTGGGGCAGAGGGAATGACTCAGTTGGCTGTGGTGCCGAAGCAAATCCACATGGGGCTTTGGAAATGTTCATCCATGCCAGTGACAATGCACCAACCACAGAGATGATTATGACAGTCAGAGAAATTCAGAGAGCAGTAATGAAAAATAACCAGTGCCACGAACCAGTGGGAACATCAGAGTCAAAGGGCACAAAGGACAACGCTTAGAAAATGAAAGGAAGAAAAGGGACTGAGAGGATCTTTGATCTAAAAGCTTCTTCCTGCAGGTTTTATCTCTCCAGATGCAGAAATACAAGGCTTATGACTATTCCCATAAGAACTGAACAACACGTCAAAGAGGAGGGAGGGGGAAAGAGAGAGAATGGCTTCCAAGATAACATTTAATCATCATAAAAATGCATGCCTGAATGTGACAAGGAAAAAACCACCATCTATCATAAAAATAGCAGAAATCTAACCCAACAGGAATAAAGAAATAAATAGTGTGCAG
Source organism: Psilopsiagon aymara (assembly GCA_024733675.1). Lineage (NCBI taxonomy): Eukaryota > Metazoa > Chordata > Aves > Psittaciformes > Psittacidae > Psilopsiagon > Psilopsiagon aymara. The sequence goes on along the minus strand of JANRGW010014840.1, from coordinate 6,047 downwards.
TGGACAGAATAGGGTAGAGAAATACACACTGACAGCTGATCTCCGTTCATAAAATGACTATCCCACATTTCAGGAGAGTGTCTCCCTTTTTCAACCAAGTGGTCCCTAATCCTGACAGAAGACATATTGATGCTGATGCATCCTGTTCTGGGGCTTCTTGTGAGTATTTTCTGCCCTCTTTTGGGTGGGTTTTTTTTTGGTGTATTTGCTGTACACATAAACAGGTCTTTAGGGACTAATTATAGAAGGCAGTGCTGAGAAGAGCTCCATCCTCACATCTCACTTCATACTTTTAGTGGCAGTCACATGAAAGTGTCCCCTTTGGAACATGGTGACTCTTAAGTTGTGCTTTAAGCCTTTATTCAGAAAATCAGAAATCCCAACTTGGTTCCATTGCATCTCTGTCAGGGGCAGCAAAGGTAGAGGCTGAAACCTTACCTGTCCCCTGGTGTGTTTGTCACCACTGCCCAAACCACTGTACATTAGGTGTCAGGAGCTGATATGGAAGTACAAGAAATGGAGGAGTGTTATAAGTCCTTCAAACCTCAACAACCAAACTCCTCCTCTTGGGATGAGCCATGGGGGCTGTGTTCCTTCACTAGCTGCCCTGCCCCTGTCTCTTCTGCCTTCATGGAAACTCAGGTTAATTCCACCCAGCTGCTTCTGCTTTGCCTGGGGCTTTTGACAGCCACACAGGTGTGCCTGTTTCTATCGGCTCTGCCTAAATTGAGAGAGGTTTGAAGGTGCTGCTGAAGAGTTGGGAGTTACTGAGTGGGGCATGTCATGGTCTGTGTGTTATCTTATTTATGTGTTTATTATCACCAGTCCAAATTCAGTTGACCCTGTGTTTTCTCTCTAGCAGCACACAGCTGACCTGTGTGTCTGCAGAGCTGGGTCATTGTCAGGCCAAGGAGGGCTTCCAGCTGCAAGAGATGGTGTCCTCTCCATACCTCTGGCTCTACATGATCCTCACCCGCTCTTCAGAAGGGACACATGGGCACCCAGAGACAGAATGCTGGTTGCTGCCACACTCCTGATTCCTAGGTAAGCAGCACCTCTGGAGTCACCCTTGTCCCAGCTCTGGCTTAGATGTTGTACACAAGCCTGAAGGAAGCATTAATGATCAAATCCCTTCCTTTGGGACCAATCTGATGTGGTTTTACCTCCTATTCATGCACTTGCTAATAAAAAGCAACAACATCATGTACTCCACTACTGTACCAAAGTGGCTTTAGGTCTTACTGTCTTAGGGACTTGGAAGTAATAGAAAATCTACTTGGCAAAAGGCTTGCTATCTGATTTGAGTGGGAAGGAGAAAGATTTAACACTGGGAGGGAGGAGTGTCACCTTCCCAGCTGGCCTCTGTGTTTACACATGCAAGTGGTGCATTTGTCTGACCGGACTGCATATTTTCAAAGCTTTGGGGTTTTCCTTCAGTTGGTTTAAGAGCTTGGCTAATGCAGAAGGTACAGCTCCGGTACACACGGTCCTGGGTTATTCTACCACTCTTTCCTCAGCCTGAAATGAAGGAAAATAACACAGGTGATTACAGACTGGAGCTGGATGCTGCACAGGTCTGCATGCCTGGGAGCAGCTTAGGATCTATCTATATACTGCGTGTCATTGTTTAGATTTGTATTTTGCCATAGATATAAAGTGGAAACCATTCCAAAGACCTCTGTGCTAGGAAGATTTTTTGCTTGCCTATTATTAGCTTTTGCAGCAAGCACTCATGAGCCAATATGCAGAGTTTTAAAGGACTTCAAAATGTCATTGGGAACCAAGCGATATGTGTGTTAAAAAGGGTTTACTGGAGCTGCAGTCACTGTAGCAAAGTCTTTTTATAGCAAGTTTTTACAGCGTTAAGAAAAACATCCTGCAGATTTCAGTAGGATTGCCAGATGGGTAAGGTACTTTGCACTATGATTTTTGTTTATCTGCTATTAACAGAAAAGAAACCCAGCATCGCTAGCTATAGGGAGGATGATAAGCAGGAACAGGGCTGCAAAATTCAGGCAACAGCTATTACCTCTATTTTGGGATGGGGTTCTTTCTTTTTTTTTTTTTTTTAAGAAGAAAAACATACATTTGAAAGCCAGTGGCTTGGTTTAGAGAATGGAAATACAGAGTGGTTTGGTTTCACGTTGAAGCTTTTCACAGTTAGGGGGTTCTTTTCACCCCCAATCCACTGGATTGTGTTATCGCTAGGCAAATCCTGCTTATCAACGTTGGGCAAACGTTCCAGGACTGTCTTTTAAAATGCCATAGGTCAGGGTGCCAAAGCAAAGCAGCGGTTTGCAGAAACGGCATTAAATACTAAAGCTCACCTGATCTCTGAGTGGTCATGTTGATATGCAGGAATGGCCGAAGACTTGGCAGGGAATCGCTGTTTTTAGTACATTCCCTCTATTTTCCTTTTCAGTTCCGCTTACAGATCTCCTTTATTTATGCCTGGGAAGCATTTAGGGATGGGGGATGAGACAGCTTCCTCACTGCAACCCATGGCTACAGCCTGCCAGGCAAGGAGCAGAAAGGAGAATAGCCAGGGCTCGCTGGGGAAGGCAAGAGTTGCCCAGGGCTATACAACAAGGCAGAGGTAGAGGTGGGACATAGCTTTGTCCCTCCAGCGCCTCAGTCCTACACTGTACTTATCCCATCCTTGCACAATTAGTGCAGATTCAGCTGTTTCCCCACTTTAGCGACGTCACATAAACGTGTTTTACTCTGCTTTTGCTTCAGGCTGGGGAACGGCGGGTTCCTGCCTTATCTGCGGGTAAGAAAACAGGGAGAGGAAAACCTCTGGTTGTTGTGACTGCCGGAGCAGGGAAAGCTCAGGGATTTGCAAGCCTCGCGGGCAGCAAACGAATGCGATGAGCCCCGTGTGCCTTCCAGCTCCGTGTCTCAGTCCCCGGCGGCCTCTTTCTGCTTTCACGCCTGGTCCTCGGCGGCGGAAACCCCGCTTGGGGCCCCCCCGCAGCAGCCGCAGCGGGACGCGCTCCTCTGCCGGCGGAGGAGGGCAGAGGCGTGACGGCGGCGGGGAGGAGCGCTCCTGGAGTCGGTTCTCTTTTCCCTTTGCAGCACGAGGTGTTGGGGGAGTGTCTTGCGTTATTAATGCTCTGGAAGCTGCTCTGGTTTAAGGTCGTTAGTCATCCGCTGCTGCCGCAGGAGACACGGGAGCGCTGAGCACGGCTCTTCGCACAGCCCTCTTGGTCCTCCCAGGCCAGCAGGTTGGGAAGAGATGTAAAAGGGGCAATGGGATGCGGGAGGTGTGCACAGAGCAGCCGGGGGGCATCCTCGCAGCCTGGTCATGGGGTGCACAGGTCTATGGGACTCGCTCGGTTGTGGGGGGTGTCTGCCCAGCCACTCCAAATGACCTGAGAGGGGCTGAGGGGTGTGCAAAGGGCATGGGCTGGGTGAGCACCCTGCGATGTGTGAGCGTGGGGGCCTCCGTGCACCCCATGAGAGAGCAGTCGTGTGTGTCCCTGCCTGGGAAGCAGTCCCTGTATTACATGTAGCTACATGGGCATGCGCATCTCTGTTCACCTAGTGAGACAAGGATGCAGGATGCTCCCTGAACAATTAGGGAATACATACGCTCTTTCCCGCCTGATTTCTTCCTTTTTTCCTTCCTTAGGATGAGGGGGTGTAGGCAAGCATCCCTTAATTTATTCTGCATCCTCTTGCTCCCACTTCTGCTGAAGGCTGCCTCTTCCTCCCCTTTCCTCCATGGAAATGACCCACCACCCTCTTCGCTCTCCTCCGGGCTGTACAAAGGACACACCTGCATTGGTATGTATCCGGGTTATGTTTGCCTGGTGGACTAGTGCATTCGTTTCTCCACTGGTGAGCTGAGAACTGCCGTGCACATCATAAATGACTCCTTTATCTATTTCAACAGCTGTACTGCACAATGCTCGTAGTCTTTGGTGAAATAACCACTGAAGATTTTGCAAGGCCACGTGAGGTCTGGAGTTACTTTATGATTTTGTTTTTGAGTGGCTGCTTCCCAAAGTTCATGGTTTAGCACTGTGGGGAATGGCTTCTTGAAAAGCTGGCTTTAACGTCCATAGGGCTGGGACTTGCAAACAAGGTGTTGTGGGGTCCTGGTGTTCGCTGGGTTTGTGATGCAGTTTGGTTAGTTGCAGGAAGGGTTAGGGGTCAACCAAGCTCCCTGAGACTCACCCAGGGTCTCCTCATTGATTTCATTGCCTGGGAAACGTCTAAGCACAGTTGGTCCATAGTTAGGCCAGGAGGTTTTGCTGTCTGGATAGCCAAGTTGCAAGGGCTGTTTCTTCATAGCTCCTTTCCTCCTCTTGAGTGCATGCATCTGCAAACAAAACAAGTGTTTTGGCCACCCCCTTCTCGTGCGACTGCAGTGGCTGTGGTGATCTCCGGCGCAGCTGTAGCCAGAGGTATCCTATAGCCTCAACTAGTGAAGTGATTCCCAAAGACAGACCAGTAATACTGAAGTCAACGTGAACTGTGAGTATCTCTGCACCAAAAATGCCCTTGGAGTTCGACTGTATAGCTAGAGAGTTGTGGTAGCTTATATTTTGTATGTAAGCAAGTAATGATGGATATGTCTTATGCATTAAGATCAAAAGTGTTATTTCATCCTCTTTTAGCTTTCCAAGGCACTTCCATGCTGTAAACAGAAACCCTGTTTCTCCCTGTGTCTGTCGTGGTTCTCCATGTTTCAGAAGGAAATACAATTTCTTTCAGCCCCAGGTTATTTTCACTGTGGCTCAAGGGCCGCAATTAGAAACAACCATCCTTAGCTTGAGAAATCCCTGGGTTTGCCTCACTTCAGAGCCATTCCCAGTGCCCCTGCAGATTCTGGCACCGGCGAGGCAGGGTGAATGGAGCACAGAGTGGAGCTGGGGGGACGAGGCTTGTGCAGCCCTTGCAGGGTTCAGCCGGAGGGCAGGAAATGAGGGCAAGCAGTGAAAAGCAGAAATGGTTGTCAGGGACTGGCCTTGTTTGGGCCAGCAGCCAGTGACCGAGCAGCTGCCAGAGTGGAGAGAAGTGGTGGGTTCTAATGGTCACATCTTTGGCAGCTGTTTGGATGGCGCAGGGGAGCAGTTGGAACCCGAACCCATGGCATTTTACTTTGGTGTGTTTTAAACATCGGGTGTGAGCGTTGGCTCCCCTTCCTGTCCTGGTGATCCAGCAAGGCTCTACATTCTTAAAGCGGCTGCACATTGCATTGAGGTTGCCATGCATAAAGTAAGTTGTGGTTTTTACTGCACTTGGCTGTTTATGCTACTGGATCTTCAGACAAACCAGAGCCTGATTCTACTTAGCATGGTGCATGCAGAGCTGGAGAGGAGCTGAGTGATGGCAGGGCAAAGCTGGCAGAGATTCTGATTTAAGGAGCTGATCTGGTTTATGAATGTGAAGATCTGAATCAGGACATCAAAACAAGTGCAGGGGCCTATGCTTACATGGGATTATCTATTTCTAACAGCAAGTATGGGTGGATGAGCAGTACAAGGTATAGGGTGGAAGTGAAGGGAACTGTTTCAGCATCGCCTATAGATCACCAATTAGCACTGAGCTCTTTATCCACTCCTCCCATTCCCCAGAGCTCCTTGCTCTTCTGATTTCCTCCATTCTTGTACCAAATCCCACCAGATTGTGGGTCCCATTGCCGGGACCACCAAGCATCTCCCTGGAATATCTGTTCAGTGAGGAGAAACTGAAACCCTGCCTCCCTCCCCAGATGCTCTCTCTGCAAGCTCAGAGTATCCGTGTGAGCTTGACTCAGGACCAAAACAGGCTGTTCACACCTCTGTAAACCACAAGCTAAAAACAAAGTGTGCAGAGCATTGAAACCACATGGGCTGGGCCTGGAAGGGATAGCTGACTGACAAGGAGGAGGGCTGCTGTCTGCTCGCCCCAACAGCCACCTCTGGGCTATCGTGGGACCCCAGCCTGGTTTGGGTTGAAGGGACCTTAAAGCTCATCAGTTCCAACCCCTGCCACGGGCAGGGACACCTTTCACTGGAGCAGTTGCTCCAAGCCCCTGTGTCCAACCTGGCCTTGAG
>JANRGW010014839.1:0-11275 GCA_024733675.1 Psilopsiagon aymara | reverse complement strand
GTTGCAGCAGGGAAGCGGGAGCGCTGTGATGAGCGGGCTCCGCCGGTGTCCCCCACCTATGGAGTCGCCTCCACTTCACGGCCGGCTTTTCCCCACCGCGACCGAGTGGGATGCCGAGCCCTGAGGACCTCGCCTTTCCCCCGCTGCAACTTCCCAAGGCGAAGGGATGAGAAAGGACGGTGAAGGTCCCGCCAACACAGCGCTCGTGGGAGGAAGGTTCCCTTCGCCAGGGACAGGATTCCTCCTCCGCTGAGCCGCTTCTCAGCTCGTTAACCCCCAGCATGTCGGAGCAAAACTCGTTCAGTTTCACAGTCCTGCCTGCCTCAACGGTCTGTGGCTTTGGCCTCGTTATTTCTGTTACAAGGAGCACCAGGAAGCCTCGGCCGAGGTCAGACCCTCACCTGGTTATCTGTGCATACTGTGTTATACACACTGATAGATATATGCACAGCAAGAGGACATAAAGTGGACAAGGGAATCTAAGCAAGGAAATATGTTTCAGATATGCAAACAGAAGGATTAAGGTGATTTAAATTAGATATTAGGGTAGATTTAGATGACATAAAAGCAGAAGTTCTTCCCTGTGTGGCTGGTGAGGCTCTTGCACAGGGTGCCCAGAGAAGCTGTGGCTGCCCCACCCCTGGCAGGGTTCAAGGCCAGGTTGCACACAGGGGCTTGGAGCAACCTGCTCTTGTGGAAGGTGTCTCTGACCATGGCAGGTGTTGGAAACTGAATGAGCTTTATGGTCCATTCCAACCCAATCCAGGCTGTGATTCTGTGATGATTTAGCTAAACTCATGCAAGAAGCCAGTGATGTGAACACCAGCACCTGCAGTTTGGTCACTCAACCCCCCCAAATTGTGCCTGACCTTCAGAGGAGACGTGCTTGGGTGCTGTATGGCCGTCAGTTGGTGGACCAGGATCTCCCTGCAACAAATTTTGCTAGGAGACACATTCCATGTGCTTCTTTATGTGATGTCACAGACTCTAGTTTTAAATGTCAAATTTAGAAAAACAGGCTTTCCAGCTGTGGGCTTCTGAAATTTATTATCTTTGATCAACTACTTAACTGCCTGGATGGAACAGAACCCTGCATGGGATGAGGGTATGGCATTTGTGCCAGTATTGGTCATATCCATTCCACAGTAATACTAAACAGCTCACAGTTGCTGTTGTGCAGTGTCTGAGTTTGCTTTTGCCACAACATAGAACTAAAATGAGAGATAATTTACCTTTCTGTCCTGAGAAACTAAGGGGAATGGGTCAGCCATGCTGATTTTGTTTTGAAGAGAGGATTTAGTACTAGGCGATTCATTCCAATAAGCATACCTTGCGAAAAAAGGTTATGAAAGAATTTTAAGCTACATTTTATCATAGGCAAATATACATAATAACCTTAAATTGCCGTGTCTGTACTTCAGCTTACATCACCCAGACACTTCTAGGCCACCTCTTGGGTACTGTGCCAAAGCACGATTTTAGCCTTTTGTGTCAAAAGAATCCACAGCCACAAAATACAACCCTTGTTAGACATAAAAATGCCCAAAACAGCTGTGATTTTTTAGGGCCCTTAAAACCATCTTCGGTACATCTTTTCACTTGAGAAGAGTTTTATGAACCTAGTGATAGAGCAATTGCAGCAATTACAAAGCACTTCACAATTAAAGAATCCCACTCATGAGCTGACTTCATTTTATGTCATAGACACCGAGGTAGCTTAAATTATTTTATATTTCTAGCTGTGAAAAGTACTTATTTTTAAATTCATTTATATTATTATACTAGTTTATTATTTCTTTTGTTAGTTTATTATTTATTAATAATTTATATTCCCAGTTGTCAAAATAGAAGAAAAACAGTGATGAAACTTCTGTAACTTGCAAACCTTCACAAACTCCCAACACAAACCCACCTCAGGTACAATAACTGCGTTTTCCAGTTGTCTGGTTCCAGGCCAGCACCCTGAACAAGCAGCCTGCTGCTGGAGAGATGGACAGCATGGGAGTGTGCATGCTTGGCCTGTGCCAGGATGAAGCCCACATCTCTTCCTGACCATTGTATGTAGCTATTGACTGATTAATTGGGCAAATTAATTAGCTAATGGCTCAACTGTACTTTCAAAACAGTGATTTACTATGCAAAAGCTAGATATCTCTCTTCTTTTTTTTTCTACCAGCACCACAGCACAACTGGATAAGGGAACAGTGTTTCGTGTACAGAGAAAAGCCTACATTCAATGGCTGATAAACCTAATTTAATGTCAGGCAGAGAGAGATGGATTTTCTTGGAATTGTGCCTTTATCTCTTTGTTTACTTTTAGGGAGGCAGATGTAAATCTGTGCCATTGTGATGTCACTAGGCTGCTGTGAATGACTACAGCAGGAAGGCCAGGGACACAGTCACAGGGCTGGCAGCAATCTGTTCTTCAATAAGTCAAAAAGTGGCAGGAGCCTCAATGAAGGAGAAGGATGTCTGTATGATGGTATCCTGGGGCCGCTGAGCTTGCTGGACTCTTGCTACTCAGTTCAGTAAAGCTGGGATTTCACCCACAGCAGTGTGTTTGTTTTGGAAATGAAGATTTTAAAGGTAACCCTGGAGACTATGTCCCCTCTGCTGATGTGATGTACAAAAAACACTCTCTAAAGCCTGGATCCTTGCTCCCTCCTCCTACTTTGGCCCTAATTCAAGAAAGCATTTAGCATATACATAAATATATTTCTCATCAGCAAAGGTTTTGAGCAAACACCTACTTTAAAGATTCAGTTATCTCTAATTCACAGGTTAAGAAGTAAGGAAGTACTCAATAGGAGTCAAAAGTGGGATAATCTAGCTGTAAATCTTTATCATTTATATCACTTATAACCAGGGCTTAGTCATCATTTGACCAGTGACACACACAGCACTGATTTCTTACTGAATAAAATTTTAGAAGCACAGCCAATTTCTCACCGAAGCTTGGAACTGTGCCTTTTATTGGGTTTTATGAATGCAAAGCTCCAAGTCCATAGCACGTGGTGGATAATCAAATGCAAGGTCATGTTTTGCTAGAATAACAGCACCTAAATCCTCATCTGTGATGATGGGGTCCAGTCCTACTTTCAGATTTTATCAAATTTCACAGGGATTTGGATGTGCAGAATAAGTTCAGACTGCGATAGCAATAAAGAAAGTTGCAAAACGTTGAAGATTACCAGGGTGGAAACTGTAAAGGTCAGATCCTGATCTACACTTTCTCAATTCTCATGTGTATTTAGATCTGAGATATCCTGCACATTTGGCTCTCCGCTCTGCAATTCAGCAAGGTGGAAGAAAATAATCTTTACTGTTGGAAATTTCCATTGCAGGATTACATTTTCCTTCCAAAACTCCAGAATTTCATGTCACGAATGATGCATATTCTGTCTCAAAGGAAATCATCTGAGAAAACAAAGAAAAAATCCTCATGGACTTAATTTTAAATGCATGGTTCTGAAACAACATGGAGGGGGAGGAAGTGCACTTTCTGGGTTAACTGGATGTTCACTTTTGCACACACACACACAAAAAGAGAAACAAAGCTGTAAGAAATATTCCTTCCCATCCTGCCAGGGTGAACCCAGCAGATCACACACATGACTGTCAGGGCATGGTAAGCTCTTCTGCTCATCACCAGGCACTTTGGACTGAGAGCTCAGACAGGTTTCAGAGGGAATTTGTTGTGTCTCTGGCTGTTTTTTCAATGTAGTAGGCATAGCAGGAAAATCAGATCTTACCTGAGTAAAAGTACTGAGAACTACTTGATATGCAAATGTCTCTTAGAGGAAGTGGAAGGAGAGAAGTCCACTGAGGTCAGAGCTTTTATAGCTCCTGCTGAGCTTTATGGAGTTTTATTCTAAAGAATGTGAAGTTTATGCATTGCCTGAACCTAGAAGTGGAGAACGTTTTCATTCACCCAAAAAAGTCTCCCTGAAGACAGAATGCGGTTCACCTTTTCTTCTGCCATTGGTGCTCAGAATGAAAACTAATCAAAACAATCAAACACACGAGATTAGTCAGAATTAGCTTTTTTCCTGTACTGATGCTCAGGCTCTGGTCTGTATGAAATTATTTCTTGACCTTTGGCTAGAGAGGAAAAAGTTAAAAAGCAAAAAATAAGCTATAAAAGTAACCATTAAAACATTTCCTCAGGAAATCTATTTAAATGCTGATCTCATTTTCTACCATAACTACTTCAATTTGGATTAGCTTCTTTAATTGTAAGAAACTAGAAAGGCACCATCAGAATCATAAGGAGAAGGTTTGCAGATGCACTGACAACGACACACTGACAGGTAATGCATGTGCAAGGTGGCACGTGAAGGAGATGCGACAAAGGTCCTGCTCCAAGATGAATGAGCAATCTGAGGAGAGAGGCATCTCCCTACTCTGCGTTTTGGGATGGATCCTTGGACATTCAGCAAACTTTGCTCCAGTTTTGGAGTAGCTTACATAAGCATGGAATTTAAATGGCAACTTAATAGTCCAACAGGTGAGAGGTTGCCAGGAATCCACTTGATTATCATGAATATATAATGGAGTGGAGAAGAGGCTTCTAATTCAAGACATGGAGTGGTGAATGTCAGTTTACTGAGAAGGCAAAGGAAACAGGACAAGATGTGTCCTCAAAAATCTGGTTATACTTCCAAAAATATAGCATAGGAATGTAGATGCTACTGAGAACACACATAGAAGGGCTAAGTGCTCAGCAGAGCACGCTAACCTAATTTCATCATTACATGAAAGAAAAAATCCTGACTCATATTTTATGAAAATTGTTAAAATGAATCAGCAAATTACTTCTGTTTATCTCCTCCAGCGTCAGCACACTGAAGTCTGGAGCAACTTGAGCTGATCTCAGGGCGCTTGTAAATAGAATATATTCAGACCAGTTGAAGCTGGGCTAAATGGAATCAAGCGGTAATTGGTCATTGACAGACAGCTGGGGAGGTCAGAAAAATGCTATTTCCCGACTGTCCTGTCACAAGAAAAGACAGGCTCTGTGTGTGCCTTTCACCTGATTCCCCTATCAGATCCCGAAGAAAAATATTTACACATGAGAAATGTGTGGCCATTGCAACAAGATCTCCCCATATGGCAAATGCCGGTGGTTTTATAGATATGATAATTTATATATATCCCTGTGGTAGTAGGAAGAAACTAAAACTGCGTAAGAAACGGATAACCTCATCTGGCTTGTTCAGCCACTAATCCAATCTTCTTTCCTAGTAAAGCTCAAATGATTTGATTGTGCATGTAGGACATTCTGAATTACGTGAGGGATGAGAATGAAATGCTACCTAAATACTGTAGATGATCAGAGAGGCTACTGAAATGTCTTCCTGCATCAGTACTCAAACTAAGTGGCAAAACTGAGGTGCTCGGCACCCTCTGACTCTGGTGATCTTGTGGTGTAGGGCTTTTCCAGCCATCCTGGAGCTCTTGAGACAACTGCACAAAGCAGAGCAGCAGTTCATCCGTCCACTCTGGCTGCCTCTGTGCCGGGTACCCTTCTGCAATCTGAACCATACACTTTCATCAACTGAAAGCAGGAAACATCCCCAAATGTGGTCACCCCTGGATGCACATCTTGCTGCAGATTCCTTGAATTCATTGGTGCTGTTGTAACAGTATTAACTGGCTGTAAATTCACATTATCCACTGAGAGATTTCTCCTGCAAAAAACAGTTCCTTGGGCATCATGGCATGTCATACCGTCTCACCCTTTGTCAGTCCTCTGGCACAAAGATTAGAAGCAAGATTAAAAGACCCATAGCCCATAGAAGTGCCTCAGGGACCATCCTGAAGCAAAGACAGTGTCTTCACAGGACCTGTGGGCTCATGACTCTGGAGTCAAGAAGCCTCTTAAACCTTGTATTCCTTGAGAAGGGCAGAGGAGAACAGCATACAGCCCCAAAGAGTACCTGTGCAAAGAAGCTGCAGTAAAAGCAGGCAGGGAACTTAGGAAGGCATAGAATTAAATTAAGGGGAGTGAATGGTAAGGAAGGGTTTGCTGATTTAGAAGATGACTTGGAGCATGATCTATTCCTCTCTGAGCAATACAGTCCTAACTGCTGCTTTGTGAGGAAAGGGGTAAAACCAGCCCTACCCAGCTCTCCCCACAGGCAGCACGGGAGCAGGGCAGAGGCTGGGGTCTAGCCTGTGCCCCAGCCCCAGAGCAAAGGCTATTGGTGCCAGTAGCACTTATGACAAGATTCTGCGCATGTGATGGAGCTGGTGGTGGTCAATTGGAGGTGACAGTTATGCACATGGGCTGCACACACTGACTGCAGGGCTGAGCCGCTGCTTCGGAGCATGACGCCAGCAGTGCATGAGTCACCCGGGGTAGACAGGAACAGCGTTAGTTGTTTCCACATTTACAAAGTGGAAAAAGCTTAGATCTGATTTCATGGTATTTTTAACAGGGAAATGGCTTAGCAAAGCTCTTTAGTAATATTCATGTGCTATGAAGGATATTTTCATGGGATTTGTATGGAAAGAGCTATGCTGGAGCTTTATGTTATTGTTTACTACGTTGTGCAGTATTGTAGCAATCAAAAAGAATGACAAATATGAGCAAAAGCAATTCCTTTAGAGAATATACCATCCTGACAAATACTGTACAGACAGCAAAGATTTGTTTTGATCATCACTGAGAAAACATCTTAAATACTCAGTAAAACACAAGCAGGCCTGGTAGCAAAACTCTCTTAATCCCTCGAGCAAAACAGCAGTCATGTAGGCTTCCTAGAGGTGCCCTGCCACAGCATCCAAACTTACAAGCTGTCATCTCCCCTTGGCATCGGAGCAGCCGTGACAATCACAGCTGTGCCAGCAGGACTCCTTGTGGGACAAAAAAAATGCCAGCTCAGTCCTAAACTGGGGAGAAGTTTGGTAGTTTTCTCTGAGATCTAAAACATACTGCATGGAGCAGTAAGGATCATTCATGCTGTGCCCTGCTGTTCTGCTGGGGAAGCTGGAAGAGGAGAAGGTGAGACTTCTCTAGTCCTCTTGCTTCCCATTGGCTTTTCCCTGGTGCAGATGATAAAGAAATGAAGGAAATTGTCTTCTCCTCCTCCCTGCACAAAATTGTTACCCTCTGAGCTGCTCTGGGCTGCTCTAGCACCAGTCAGGGTACACCTTTTCCTTCCCTTTCATTCTCTGCTCTTTCCCAAACCATGACACGTCTAAGTAGGGTGTCCTGCTCACCAAGGCCTCCAGATCTGAAATGAATATATCTCACTGTGCAGAAAGAAGAGATCTGTTATATCGGCCAGACACTTTCACAGCTCTTTCCTTACAGACTGCAACCTGTTGCAGTGAAGCTGACAGAGCTGTAAAATAGGTTTATTGCTTCACCCAGTAAGAAAGAACTCAACCATCAAAGAGCTTGAGAGATGAAAAGAAGCCCACATGCTCTAGCCTTTCATTGCAAGAATTCCGATATGGTTTCTGAGACTGATCACACCGTAATTGCTTTATGGGGAGCTGGTGAGTAGGTTCAGAATGTTCTTATTTGATATATCCGTGAAGATTCAGCGATCCCCACTGATGGCTGTTGGCATGCAACAGAAATCTGCAGCTTCCTTTAATAAGCAGAAAGATCCTACAAAGAGGCTACGGCTGAATTCTGGGATCAGGGAAGAAAGGATTACCTGTCAGTTAAGCCATAATGTTTATTTCTAATGGAAAAGGCTGATCATAACGATGAAGCCATCCTGCCGTGAGGAATTTTGTGAGGTGCTGGCGCAAGCCACGTTGACCTGTGCTGTTTTGTAAGTGGATGTTGTGTGAATCATCACTGAACGGTCAGAATTGCAGTACCACCATGTGCCCCGAGCAGTTCCTGAGCAATATACTGTGTTCTGGTGAGGGGCGTATTTGCTCATTTATTCTTTATTGCTTTCACCCTCATGTTTTCAGAAACTCTTGGAAAAAAGAAACTCCTTTGGGAGAAAATTACTTTCATCAAAGGAGATGACGGTAGATGATGTGGGCTACACAGAATCATAGAATAGTTAGGGTTGGAAAGGACCTTAAGACCATCCAGTTCCAACCCCCCTGCCATGGACAGGGACACCTCACACTAAACCATATCATCCAAGGCTATGTCCAACCCGGCCTTGAACACCACCAGTGATGGAGCATTCACAACTTCCCTGGGCAACCCATTCCAGTGCCTCACCACACTTATACTAAAGAACTTCTTCCTCATACCCGATCTAAACTTCCCCTGTTTTAAGTTTGAACCCATTACCCCTTGTCCTATCACTGCAGTCCCTAACAAAGTGTCCCTCCCCAGCATCCCTATAGTCCCCTTCAGATACTGGAAGGCTGCTATGAGATCTCCACGCAGCCTTCTCTTCTTCAGGCTGAACAGCCCCAACTTTCTCAGCTTATCTTCATCCAGGAGGTATGAAATACCTGCTTGGCTTTTCAAAATAGCAGTTTAGTAGCTCGGAGAGTCCAAACAACCTCCCAAAGTTCAAGAGGCACAATTGTAATACGCCAACATAATCCTTAGGCCACTGAGAAATTGTGATATTTTCTTCTTGCACAGGCTTGTTGAGAGCTTGCATTGGAGGCACCTACCTTGCTAAATCCTGTTCTTGGATCTTTCTGTCCAGCCACAGCCATGTAACATCTCTGTGCTATTCCCCAGAGAAGGGAATGCAATCATTTACTGAATGCATTTGTTACCCTTCGGTATCACCAGGAGATCACCGGGGAATGCTTCATAGAAAGCTGAAGCCCCTGGACTATTGCTTAGGAACCACTTGAAATTAAAGTTTTAAAAGCTGTTCTTCAAAAACTAGTAGTAAACACCATCTGGCACGTAACTTTAGATATAAAAATACATTTGTTTTTTTATTGCCACCAGGTATTGGTTTTCAGCTGTAGAGGAAGCAAACATAAAAGTTGCTTAAGAGAATCCGAAAGAGTCCAACTAAATAGTGCTATGCTTATCATAAATCTGCAAAAAGAAGGCTTGGGATTTCTGATGAGTGTATGGTTAGAAATCTCCAGCATTGTTTGAAACTATTCAGTATTTGATAATGGAAGGAATCACTAATATTAACACCAGTCAACATTTTCAAAGTACACTTCATTTCTACACATAGCTATTTTCTTCTATCAGCGAGCTGAGAACAGAAAGGCTGATGAAAGCAAAGATCAAAAGCTTACACAAGATGGATTGTGTTGGCTTGTTCTTTCTATTAGTGTGACATCAAAGCTACCTGAGGATGAGAGAGGCGCTGAGCACACCTCTGATTAGAGGAACTCTCCCCATTGTTACAAACCAGGTTTGTAATGGCAAAGTCTGAGACAGCAAAAGACAAATAAACTACAAATGGTGCTGTCCATTTCCATTTACAAAGGAAATCTCGCATGTCACCAGTGTTTTGGGCCATCAGCAATTCTCACTGTTTTGGAGTCCATCTGCTCTAATAAATCTTGCTGCACATAGAAGAGCAAAGTAGGCAGTGGGCAATATGTGCACATTCCTGTGCCAGTGTTTCTCCATCAGGAAGGATGGAGCAGCTGACCTGCCTGGATCAGCCCAACAGCTAACATCAGTCAGCTTGCTGTAGCCAACTGCTTTTGCTTCAGAGATGTAATATCAGCTAGCCAACATCCCATGTTCTGTCATGTCTTTATCACTTTAATTTCTTCCTGCTATATGCAGACTTTAAATACGAGTCAAATCCTTGTATGGCTTTTACTTGACATCTACTAAGAAAACTGCATTTTAATTGCAACAGTGCTCTTCACAACATTGCTTCTACAGTTCCCAGCAGTGTTTGTATCATAGATAGATTTGCTTGTGCTATTATATACCCCCTCACTGTCTTTTTAACATTTACTTTCTTTGCACATCATGCGTTATTGACATTTAGGAATGACTAAGGATCAATTATTGTGATTAAAATTGATCCTCACTACAATGCACTCCTGGCGTCAGAGTTCACAAACCAACGACATGAGCTCATTTGGCTCAGCCTTACAACCGTTACTACAGTGAGAATTTCACTGAGCAGAGCAGAATTATTGCTATGTTGAAATTCCAGTATTTGATCATCAGGAGAAGACATGTTTATGTACTTTGCACCTAGTGGTAAAGTTGCATTTGGTTCTGAATGCATTTTAGAAATGAGGCATTTTGTAGCAAGAGCCAATGTTTGTGAGGTTTATGCAATATGGGACCTCAGGTATCAAGAAAATGAGATGCACCTTTGTTTCCTCGTATACAACAGGAAGAATAACACCTTTTTCTGGGAACTTAGCTGAAAGGCAACAAACAAATTCTACTTGTAGCACACTGCAATGATGAGCTCATTATAAGTAACCAACCTGTGACAGCTACTATATTGGTCTATATCTGCCCATTGAAGCACAAAGGAAAAGGGAAAAAGAGAAAGGGATATAAGGAAGAATAAAAGCAAGAGAGAGACTGAGCTGAAACACTATGGCCAGAAAAGGAAAACACTGTTTATGTAATGAATGTTTTAAACCTTATTGCCTCACCCCAATTCTAAAAATTGTCACCACCTTTAAGTGTGTGCATTAAAATGGCAAATCCAAGTACTTCCACTGAGTCTGGAAATTGAATTCTACTGTAGTTTTTCAGCACTTTTAGTTAATAATTCTGAATATATCTTTTTCATATTTTCAGTTCACTTCTTTTCTAACTCATCTTCCTGTTTGTCAGTTTTATTTCTCCGAAGTGCTGTGGATGGAGTGACACACAAATCACAAGTCAATAAAAATTAAGGAAAAATAAATGGTTGCTGCATCAAAGCTAAGATGGAGATTGTGTGGGAGGGAAGGTGAGGAGGCAGAAAGTAGACTTTAAATTGCATCTTTTGGAAGAGGTTTGTGAATTGAGGGTTTGTGACTTGGAGTACAAAATGGCTGAGGCTCTAAAATGGACATACCAAAATCAAAATGCAAAAAAACAGAAGGAAAGCATTTGGAAATAGTGTCTGTGTGTGGGGATTTCAGCCTAAAGAGAAGCAGACAGTACTGGAAAACCATGGTTTGTAGAATCGTAGAATCATAGAATAGTTAAGAATTGGAAGGAACCTTAAGATCATCAAATTCCACCCCCCCTGCCATGGGCAGGGACATCTCCCACTAAACCATGCCACCCAAGGCTATGTCCAACCCAGCCTTGAACACCACCAGCAATGGAGTATTCACAACTTCCCTGGGCAACCCATTCCAGTGCCTCACCACCCTCACAGTAAAGAATTTCTTC